>CM076578.1:960906810-961080123 GCA_034641835.2 Pinus albicaulis | reverse complement strand
CCCAGTGATGATGCCGTCGTGCATCAGGTGCTGGGGGCATTGGGTCCTGACTTCCATAATGTTTTCCTTCCATCGGGAGTGGAACTCTTGGAAGCGCCGCCTTCTTGTTCATTTTGATGTAAGCCGGTTAGAGCACAGTTCCCCTGTGTCAAGCTCTTTAAAAAATGAAACCAGGTTGGCGGAGCACAGTTCGTTGTCTTGTGTCAAGCTCCTTAAAAAATGAAACAAGATCGCTGGAGCATAGTTCCTCCACTTGTGTCAAGCTCCTAAAAACAATGAAACAAGCTGTTCGAGGATAGTTCTTTTAAGTGTGTCAACCTCGTTAAAATAATGAAACACAAGCATATTCAATTCGAGTTTTGTCAGTTTCAGCTCAAATCTCGTGTATGTTCAATCTTCACTCCATTTTCAATCGAGTGAAGCTTGGGGGGCATGTGCCTCGATTTGAGACAACATGCTAGGGGGCATGCCCGTCTTTCTTATTATCAAGCATAGTTTGTGTTTTAAGCTTGCGTAAAAATAAAACTCGTTTCAAGCATAGTTTGCATATGTGTGTGTTCATGTGTGCTTTTAAGCTTGCGTAAAAATGAAATGTGTGATTAAATGCATTGTGTGAATACATTTCGCATTGGGTCGTTTGTTATGTAACTGATACATTAGATTACATTTGTATTAGACATTTGCATGACATATAGAAAACATCATCACATGTAAAGAAAGATCCATCCTAAATAATCATATGTATATATATATATATATGTGTGTCGAAATGTTTGCACAGTGTGCGTCACATAAAACTCAAAAAATATACATAAGTGTCTTAATACATCCGGAGACACTGAGTCTCTCAAAAAATAGGTGTGGCTAAATCCTAGAGACTAATCAGCATGGTGCTCATGATAGCACGTTACTGCACGCACTAGCCACCTCAGGATTCGGTGGAGCCGGTTTGGGACTCCCACCGTATGGCGCTGGTACTCCATCGGTACATCTGACAGTCGGGCATAGTCTGGGATCCCATGGACGATCCCCTTGAGGTTCTGAACCAGTGCCTCTCCTCCGGTACCTTCCCCCTGGATCTCAGGGGCGAGTTGTGTCCTCCGGAAGATAGGAGACATCCCGGCTGGTCTCTCAGGTCCTACATCTGCATGCATATACAATTGTGTTAAGACAACTATGTATTAACAAAAAAAACATATAAACATAAAATCAAAATATGAGGTCTTACCCAGCTCTTCGTCCCAGTGGTCTCCTTCTGGTAGCGGGAGATCCGGGTCCCCTGTAAAGTCAGTTTCCGCATAGGGCCAATCTTCCACAACGATCAGTTGGCGCCGTATCCATCTGAAGAACTCGGGCTTCCAGGACATCTGTTGCCCGCCTCCAGATCTGGGCATCAGTGCTGCCCAGCGAGCCATTCTCGGCTCTCGTGGTACTGGACTCGCCACAGGGGCCTCTTGGCCCTGGAAGGTTGGTATGCGTTCCATAATGAACGATACCAAGATGGAACCATACCCAAACTGTTTCAGTTTGTTCTGTTTGCACTTTGTGAGCTGCCTTTTCATGTTGATAGTGACAGCTGTTGCCCAGTCATACAGTCGGGGACCCATGCATTCTGAGGCCAGTAAGAGTTGAGTCTTTGTAGCCTCGTGCGGTGCCTGCGATCCAGCAGCCCGCGTGATGGTGTGGAGTACAACTCTCAGTGCTAGGTCGGGGATGGTCGAGATGTACACCTTCTTACTCCCTGTTCCTGTTTGTGCCCCACGGCACACCCGCGCCATTACTTCTTCCATCTTCTCCCCTGATGGTCTGCTCCTAGTCAGTACAGGGATTGGACCCCTGCGGGATAATCCAGTAACAAAGTAAATGTCGGTGACCTCCAATTCCAACACCTGGTCTCGTATTCTGAATACCGGGTCATTTTCATCCCAGAGGTTGATCAAATATTGGAGGAGCTCAGGCTGAGCTCGTAAGCATGGCGTGAGGAAGAATTTCTTTAAGCCACAGTCCCTTAGAGCATTCATGCAATTCTCATTTTGCATGGCCTCTTCGTCCTCATCTCCGTGTTCCCGTTCCTTCCATTCAATCGCCATTCTGACTGTTTATCTGCATTCACATGGTTCAAAGCCCCTAATTAGATCTTCTGTGAGCTTAAAAATTCAAGAAATTTGATATAAATAGAGGTTTTTTAGGCGGAAATTTGGGTTGCGCCACTGGCGCGACTGTTTTGCTGACAGTCGCGCCATGTGGCGCGGGCCCTTTGATAAAAAGGGCTCAGTGGCGCGGGTCCGTGCCCGATACCCGCGCCACTTGGCCCGGCCCTAAAAATTCAAGAGTGCCCTTACAGAGCTGATTTCTAAGGGGAATTCATTAAAAATGCATGGAAAGAAAGAGAAAAGGAGCGCCTCTTACCTGTCACAGACGAGACGCTGAATGGTTGCCTGGATTGGTCGCAATCGCCGTCAGAAGATTCTGCTCCAAATGGACCACTGCTACTCTCCACAAGGTAAATAGTAAAAAGTACTTTCATTTTTTACCATTGGACATATTTATAACTTTTCGACGTTAAAATGTGTTTTAAAAGTTATTTCTTGTCAAATATTTGCATGTATTATGTCGAAAATGGATTTTACGCTTGTTGGGTATGTGCAGTGACAGGTTTTTTGCGACTTAGAAGGTGGAAACGAGTTGTATTTTATACTTTTTCGGACTCGGTAAATACACGAAAAAGTCACTCCGGAGTCATCTTTCAGCTCTTTTCTGACTCTCTAAATATGAAAAGATCGCCGAGGCCCTTGTCGTTTCGATCTCGTTAAAATGGACACGAATCAACATTCACCCAGTATAAGTTTAACCCTTTTTCGGGCTGGGCTGGATCGATTACGAAAAAGGAATACCCTAGCCTATCGCGACTAGGAGGTTTTCCCGGATATTGTTTTCTACCTTTTCGGATCTTGGGAACTATTTACGAAAAGGGACCTGTGGAGTTTTCTTTTCCGCTGTCTTTTCAAACTCTCTAAACATGAAAAGACGCCGAGTTCTTCCTTTGTCAGACTCGTTAAACCCTGATGACATTGGATTTCGTCGAAATGACGTTCTCCGAGTTTCTCCTTCCTAGGACTCATTAAATGCACTAGGATGGATTCACCCGAAGGGTGGACTTATATCACAAGCATATGCTATCCCCTTCAAGCTTGTTATCAAAAATAATTGGGGTACTCGCCAGAAATGGTGGGGGAAAAATGGAACCATCGTCGTTGTCGTCGGCAGTATGTCGCTCTTGAACATGGCACTTGTCTGCATTCGTGTCGGGTTGGGGACATCTCATCTCGTTGTTTCACTTTGCTTCCATGGGTTTGGTAATCTCTTTTGACCTCTCATCTGTTCACTGCCTCGTCGCCATGACCTTTGATCTGTTGATGTCAAATACTGCCAAGTCCATTGTCGTGCCATTTACATGTTCAAGAGAAGTTGACCTCTGCAAATATCAACCTTCCTCTGTTTCTCGTATGATCCTGATTCACAACAAAACATTATGTTCCTCTGTCTCGTGTCGATGATGTGGGAATCATTATGGCCCACCTTCGATCAAGGTCACTTCCGGTCGACTTCAACTCATTATCCAGGAAGTTGGTCTAGAGACTCCTGATGGTACCTTGGAGCCTGCATGCCTCAATGGCAGGTTCGTCGCATTCGACGTGAGGTTTTCATCATTGGCCTCCGATCGGATGATTCTGCGGGTGTTCGACGTCAGCTCATTTATTCACACGCCGTAGATTGTACCTGTAGTACCTTGAGGACCATCGTCATTATTGGTGGTTTCTCTCGCGTCTGTTAACAGCTTTCATCATTGGCTGGTAATCAGACGATGTTCTTGCATGTTCGACGTCAGCTCACACATTCGCATGCTAGAACTTGTACTTGTTTGGGTCGAGATGGAGCGCAAGACCCTGGATTGTGTCTGTTGTAATCCAGGCTGCGATTGTGGATTATTGTCATTATGTACATGACTCAATGATTGGATGGATGCGACCATACCCGAGTCTATTTGTTTGATCTTAGTTGGATGGCTGCGCCCATACCCTAGATCCGGATTATAGCATACTCTGTTCGGATGGCTGCGTCCATACCATATATATACATCATGTACTTGAGATATCATTTGTATCTTTCTGTGCAGGTTTTCCGACGGCGGGCCTTCAGTTGGACATGTTCTCGTAAAGCATTTCACCCCTCTCTCTCTCGGGCCTCATGCTTTAGGGGGCATCTGTTACACAGCAATTTTTCACCGTCCCTACCATTCCCCGTCCCGCACAATGGAGGACCCATAATGTGACCTGTGAACACTGTCATGCACTGAAAACATCATCATTGCATCCCTCTGAGTATGAGCTCCATTTCCCCTTGAGACATCTCCTTGCAAAATCCATGAAACAGCTTTCTTTACTGGCTCCTGTAGACAAACTTCTCCATCAAGCCACACAATCGTGAAATCCCCCCGTAAAGAGGTCGCGCCACTTGGCGCTCTGTCATAGAGCAGCAATCGTGCCACCCATTTTAGGGACTGTTTTTTTAAATATGGATGGCGGAAGTTGAGTTCAAACAAACTCACAACCATTGCCTATCTTGAGTTGGGAGGTTTGGCTGCGGGAGTTCTATGGAAGGGAAGTGGTTTTGCCACCTTCTATGGAACCTTCCTTGTTGATAGGGCCAACCCCATAATAATAGGGATCCCAACTCCCTCCTTCCCCATCTATAAAAGCTTGCTCAGATCCATGGCAAGCTAGTCTTGAAGTGCTGAAGCTTTGCATCTCCCTATTCCCAAGTGCCTTTGTGCTGTTAAGAATCCCTTCTTTCCCTTAAGGCCCATTCAAGCGAGGAGACCATTGTTACGAGACTCTGGAGAGGTTTCCCTTTCCTTGGCGAGCTTTGCGAGACGTGGACAACCGAAGACCCGTTCGAAGGAAGCTGCGACGTCAGAACTTGGTTGTAACTTCTATTCGTTTATCATTTTAATAGATGACTATGATTATGGTTCCACTTCTTTTTCTATCATGTTAATGCGAGTAATATCTTTTCTGACCGATGTTTAGTTACGTATGCTGGTTCCTATGCATGTATCTGTTCGTTTCTTCTGCTAAAATGGTGTCAAAGTATATAGCAAAAATGATACATAGTGGAGTCCTAACAGAATCCAGCCAGTGTCATTAGGAGAACCATGGATAGAGTTGGCCAAGATTGTGCAAGCTTACATAATGTGCGACGGAAGAAAGGATGTGGTAAGACCTCGCCACCTTAAGCTACTAGCTGTATTAAAATAGAAATGCACCATTAATTTGCCTACATTTTTAAATTCTTTGTTGCATGATACTACTCGTGGTATAAGAAAAGCCCAACATGTAGATATGGTGGTCAACCACCATTGTCTAATTCGTTTAATAGTGAGTCATAGCCTCGCCCAACAACAGACCAACTGGGAAGAATTAATATTTTCCATTGAAGGAGGGTTAGCTCTACCTGCTCCAAAATGGAAGAGGATGGCCGACTCAATTGCTGAGCCTTCTATTCATAGACAGTCCCTCTGATTGAAATGAAATAGAAGGATGGTGGAGGAACTTCCAAGCAGTAACAGCCAACCCTTGGAAATGCACAGCTCAGAGGAGGAATAGCCTCCACAATTGGAGGGAGTAAGCCCTCGCACTGATGAGGAAGAGAAATTAGAGGGAGTATGCCCTTGTACTGATGAGGAGAAATTCGCTACTCCAACGAAGAAGAAATAAGTCATCATACTAGTGGTGAAAAACAATCCAGTGTAGAGGAAGGAGATAATAAGGAAGAAGGAATCGAAGGAAATTCTGAAGAAGAAGAATTTGAGGGAGAAATATGGTATTCAGATGAAGAGGAAGGAATTTATCACACATGTGAGGAGGTTGATAAAATCATAGCAGTAATCAGGATGAAACAGAGCTGGCCGAAAATGTTATCGTAAGTCCTTTCCAGGAAGACCAATTGGCCCAGATTTTGGCCAATATGAGTGATTATGCACGGCCTCATAGCCCCTTGGAGCTCAATATCGATAATAATCAACTACCAGAATACTCTGCTATTGATAAAGAAACAGCTGGAGAAAAACTGAATGAAACAGCAAACCCTAGCGAAGCTAGGGTTGCTTCTCCTGAGGGATGTGAGCAGGAGAAAAAAAAAACTGAAGCTGGAAGCCTCCAGGAGACTGCAGAGTTAACTGAGAATATGATTCTAGGAGAATTGAGCCAAGGGCATATGAATATAGAAGAAGATCCCCAAGGCGAAGAACAAGAAGATAATTTTACTAAAGGCACGGCTGATATGGGCCAAAATTCTGTTGAGCAAATAGGGTCAGATAAAGGAACGGCTATTCTGTTAAGAAAGAAGAAGAAAACAACTGAGATTGAGAAGCTTCACAGAGAACGAATAAAGCTTCATAAACTAGTAGAATAGCTCAGGAAAACCATTAGGGTTCTGAGAATGAAACACATGCCCAAGTGAGCCCCTAAGAGAAGAAGCATTGCTATCAAAAGAAGCTTGAAAAAGAGAAGAGTGATCGCTCATAGGAACCCCCAAGTTACAAAAGAAACCATACCTCAGCCTAATTATGAGGATGCATAGAAACAAACAACTGTTCCAACACAATCTATTCCAGAGGAACCAGTTTTGAGTGAAAATATGCAAGCTAGCAGTCAGCACACTTTCAGTGAGCCAACACTGGTTAGACTTCAAGAAGAATTGACACAGGCCTGAATAGAAAAGTAGATACTGGAGGAAGATACTGTCCCAAGAAAAAGATATCAGGAATTGCAGCAAAAAATGAGAAATATTCATGAAGTAGAAGCTGAAGCTCATGAAAAATGACAGAAAGCAGAGGTAAAGGTTGATAAGGTAATGAACAAACTAAAACTAGCCTACACTCAAATGGACACTCTCTGCTCCTTGTATACTGATGTCTTAGCCTGTAGATGCCCCGCCAAAAACTATGCTTTGTTTTTACTAGAAAGATATTTACAATTAAGGATCAAGGCAGTTAGGGTAGGGAAATCCATAGAGCTAAAAACAATAGATGACTTGATATCATGCTGCAGACTTTATGGGATCAAAGTACAGTGCCTGTTATGTGAATTTTACTTGCATAACCTAATACTTGAAAATGACTGTGAATCAAACCCTAGCCCTTTTATTGGAGATGTTCAGTTTCAGGCATTCATTTCCTTTGCTATAAATCAATTAAAATGGCTTAAAGCTTATAACGCCTTTCAAAGGCAGGAAAATGGATTAGATCTATGGGTTAGAAGTGTACCTCAGAACCCACTTCAATTTTGGGCTAGACAGAAAAGTTTGATGACAAAGGAAGGCGTTACCCAAACTCTGGGGCCTATCCACAAATCAATCATTTTGAATGGAACAGATTATTTTTCATCCATTAGGAACCAAGCTTATATAGCAGCCAAGGTCCAATGGAGAACCTCGAATCAGAATGTGCAAAATAGGGAACCATTTAATTATAGAAACTTTGGGCTAGTTGCAGACCGTTTCATTTCCTATAGCCATCTTGTTTTAAAATAAGGACCATATTGGTTAGGATGTAGGTTCCGCAGCCCTATTGCATGGTACCCTACTTCGAACTATAAAGCTATTTATGAACTTCCTGAAGGACAGACAGAACATATTTTTGAGGAATTAGCTGCACTACATGGTTTTATTCGTGTGGATGACAAACCTTATTCGGCTTATTATTTGACTAATCTCCATGTGAACTATAGTTCTCATGAGGGCATAAAAAATATTAAGCAGGGGGGTATGTTGGGCAGTGAAAGAGGTATGAAATTATTGTGTATTTACTCATTCTTTACCATAAATATACTCCTATTTTCCTTGGAAAGTTAATTTATCATAGGAATTACAATAGAATTGGAAAGGTTCATGATTAATACGAAAAGATGACTAAAGGCTACTTTTTGATTGACAAACAGGAATTCGAAGAGGTGAGCAGTTGTACCAAAGGCGGGGTTGAGAACAATCTAACTATTTCTCCATCAGCGTTGAATCATATCCAGCAAAGGCAAGGAGATCTGAACAAATCGCCCATAAAGGACAGGGAACAGCTCGGCCTCAGTCAGCACAAACAGAATGATGACTAAACACAGAGGAGCGAATCCCTCAGGATCTTTCGATCCTGAGGGATTGTTGTTCAAAATTATCTTGTTCCTCGATTGGTCCATCGAGATTTGATATATAAGCCACGTCCTTTAGTGATAGGGGGATGGATTGTTGTTAAAGTTAGGAATTGGTCGAAAGACTTTACATTTTCTCTGTTCTATTAACTCTCTGTTTTGAGAGAAACCTTTCTGTAAAAATTTATGTTGGTTTAATACAAAGCATGTGTTTTATCTACCTTCTGCAGTTATGAATTAGCCCAGCAGTATTTCACTAGCGCTAAGGGCCTGGCTCTGGTGGAATAACTTCGTTGTTTCTATTTTAATATTTTGTCATTGTCGTTTGGAGTGCGCTTAATGTTTTTTTTAATTACAGAATTGGTTTATTGTTGATCGGATCAAATACAGAGTCATTGTTGTTTCATTTCTTTACAAGAAGCATAATTCACAGTTCAATTATCTTGTTGTTTCTATAAAGCTTTGCTGACTTGTATCTGATTTGAATTGATGTTCCTTTAGTTTATAACCTGTTATAATTCATCATTGCGTGGTGACAATATGTCAATAGAATTGAAGCATAAAAATCTAGTGCCTTGAATATTTTAGAATTGTAATTGATGTTCATTTCATGTTGTTGTTCCATTTCTGTTCATTACTTATTCATCGTCTTTGATTAGCAAATAGATGAGTTGTAGTTACATGTTACTGTTCCTTTTCAACTTGTGTTTATTTTAAGTTGCTTTCATTTAATCTGCTTTCGTTTCAATTGCTTTAAGATCTCCAACTATAGAGGATAGAGGCCTTTGCTTCCAAGTCCCTAGATTGGTCATCTTGCATCGATTTCTAAGGGAAAGAGTTACTGCTACTGCATCCCTAATCGATGTTCTGCAAGATTGAAGTAGTTTAATCTTTCCATTCATGTCACTGTAATTAGGTTTCTTTCCAAGCATTTGTTACTTTTGTTTTTGTTGCTTCATACTACATCTTCACAGCATTGCTCTTAGACAATTGCAGCCTCAGACAGAGTACACTCTTGAAATAAAAAGACGCTCCCGGATTGATGATTAATGTAGGCTAATTAGGTGTTCAAAAGATACCTTCTTATGACCCAACACCGGCGCGACTTGCTCACTGACAACTAGCGCCAATGGAAAATTGGCGTGGCTTGCTAACTGACAACTAGCGCCAACACCTAAAAATGAAAAAACAAAGAATTTATCCCAACCAATACCAGACTCACCACTTCAAGTAGAATCCCCAAGACTCAAATTAACCATGTAATCTAGGCTCAAAGTGAGACAAAGCGGAATTCGAATGAAGAAGAAACCAATCACTCAAATAACATAATAAAATGATAGACAACCACCAAACGAATGCAGAGAATCAATCACAAAGTTGATTGAATAGATAGAAACCACAAACTCCCAAGGGAGGCTTGACACACAATAGCACCTAGATGCCCTAGGGATAGAATGTAAAATCGATAGAAATGGGCAAACAACCAAAGGATGAAGGTCACAGTCAGTCAAATAAGGCTCCAGAACGCTCAAGCAGTCATAAAAATGAAACCAAACACATAGATCAAGCTCAAAAATCTAAAAATAGATCAAAGCCTAGCACCTTTCAGGATTGGCGTGACTGTCAAGTGAAATCTAGCACCAGAACAGGATTGGCGCGGGTAATACACTGGAAACATGCGCCAATGGACGCGACTGTCAGGCTAATAAGCGCGCCAGTCAAGTTTACTGTGGAAAAATAAAAAGAGAAATCCAAGAAGCAGACCAGTGATGTTGAAGCTAAAAAAAAAATCCAAACACACGAAAAGAGCCAGCCAAAAAAGTTGATCAAGCAAGCAAAGTCGAGAATCGACCGAAAGACAAGACAATACTCCAAGTTTTTAGTTCACAAACTAGACCGGAGATTGACTGAAGCAACATTCATCTACTTTTGCTAATGTAGAGCAAGAGCATTTCGAAGGCTATCTGGCTAACTTCAGGCTCCGTCTGTAGTTTATAAAGCAAACAAAAAGCTAACTTCCCTAGTGGTGTTGCCAATTTGTTGTAGAGGTAAATCCCCTCTGCGGACATAGGTGATCCTTACTAGCCCAGATTGGGTCTAGAAACAATCATACCACGCTAAGGTGAAAGTTTGTAATTGCAATAGAACAAATTGCGATGAAGGCCTACCTCAAGTCCAACACTGTTGTTTGTAGAGAAGATGGCGCTCCCGTTTCCTTGTTCCAGCAGATCACAATCCTCTCGCTCGACACAATCGAACACCTGCACACACAAGAAACATGACAAACACAAGCGTAAAACCCATTATATGAAATTATGTATCAGTCAGAGAAGACAAAACTCATGATCATAATGAACAATACGAGTGGAACCATAACCAATAGTCACTTATCATTAATTCATACAAAGGAAAATACAACCTGGCTTTGACGCTGAATCTTCCTTCGGAGGGTCGTCAGCGGAATACGTATTGGTAAAGCTTGTCGGGAATGGGGAAAAGCCTCTCTCTTCAATCGTCAATCTCCTTGCTATTGATTTTTCACTATGAGGATTATTGCAGCATTATTTAGGCTATGAAGGCTCTTGGAGACTCAACCATTCAGCCCTTCAGCTATTCAGCCCCAACCATTCAGCCCCTTCATCAATGGATGAAGGTTATATTTATAGAGGAGAGGAGGGGGTTGGGATCCCTAAAATAGTGGAAGGGAGGCCTTATCACTTGGGAGGTTCCCCATAAGGTGGAAACAAGAGGCCAAAGGAGGAAGGCTGTGGTTATTCAGTCGAAACCACTCCTCATGACTCATCCACGAAGTTGTTTTAATCGAAACTTCGCCTCTTTTTTTAAAAATAATTCCATAAGAATATTGGCGTGGGTGCTCAACTAGGATAGAGTGCCAATTGGCACGGGCTCAGTGTTAATTTTCCTCATTGGCACGAGTACATAATGGGCTACTAGCGCCAAGGAAAAAACAGGTGTTTTTAGGGGTCTACTCAGGAAATGATCAACAAAAGAAATGTTGTCCTCATGGAAAGGGATGCAATGATGGTATTTGCAAGGCATGAAAATACTTATTGGTCACAGAAATGACCCTGCAATGGGCGAGATGGGGATTGTAGGGACGATGAAAAATTGTTGTGTAACAAGGATCCTGGCTCACTTGGGTTAAAAAGAAACTTTGTCAAGGCTATGGACGCTTGATGGAAATAGAAGCTCTGCTTATGGTATTGAAGTTCTATTTCCTCAATTAATAATTCTTATAATACCCTGTTGTAGAGGTAAATCCCCTCTGCAGACAGAGGCGATCCATACTAGCCCAGATTAGGTCTAGCAACAATCGTACCACGCTAAGGTGCAAGTTCGTAATTGCAATAGACCAACTTGCGATGAAGGCCTACCTCAAGTCCAACACTGTTGTTTGTAGAGAATATGGTGCTCCCGTCTCCTTGCTCCAACAGATCACAATCCTCTCGCTCACTGTGATCGAACACATGCACACACAAGAAACATGACAAACACAAGCGTAAAACCCGATATATGTAATTATGTATCAGTCAGAGAAGACACAACTCATGATCATAATGAACAATACGAGTGGAACCATAACCAAAGTCGCGTATCATTAACTCATACAAAGGAAAATACAACCTGGCTCTGACGTTGAACCTTACTTCGGTGGGTTGGGAATGGGGAAAAGCCTCTCTGTTCTATTTTCAATCTCCTTGCTACTGATTTGGAACTATGAGGACTATTGCAACATTCTTTAGGCTATGAAGGCTCTTGGAGATTCAACCATTCAGCCCTTCAGCTACTCAGGCCCTTCATCAATAGATGAGGGCTATATTTATAGAGGAGAGGAAGAGGTTGGGATCCCTACAATAGTGGAAGGGAGGCCTTATCCCTTGGGAGGTTCCCCATAAGGTAGAAACAAGAGGCCAAAGGAGGAAGGTTGTGGTTATTCAGTCGAAACCACTCCTCATGACTCATCCATGAAGTTGTTGTAATCGAAACTTCGCCTCTTTTAAAAAAAAAAATTCCATAAGCAGATTGGCGCGGGTTCTTAACTGGGACAGAGTGCCAATTAGTGCGGGCTTATTTTTAATTTTCTTCATTGGCACGAGTACATAACGGGCTACCAGCGCCAAGGCAAAAAACAAGTGTTTTTAGGGGTATTCGCAGGAAATGAACAACAGAATGAGTGTTGTACTCATGGCAAGGGATGCAATGATGGTATTTGCAAGGCATGACACTGATTATTGGTCATAGAAATGACCCTCCAATGGGCGAGATGGGGATTGCAGGGATGGTGACAAATTACTGTGTAACATACCCTCTTCTAATTTATCTTTTTATCCGAGAGATTATTTCCTTTAAACACTTCCCTACTTTGAACCTTTATGCATGCATGCATGTCTTTTACTCAATCATATCATGTACAGCCAGAATATCGTCAGCAAAGCATACTTTTGTACATATTGTTGTCCTCTTTCCTTATCACATAACTTATCATCAACCAAAGCATCTTGTCTCTTCTCATTTACTATGATTGTACACCACGCTTTCAATCTATCCATCTCCCTTATTGTCCCATCATTTATTTATGTACTCTGTTCCATTTACTGTTGTACCCTTCATCCTTATATCTTGCCATCGGAACAACCATTCCCCATCTATTCGGTCGTAGGCGACCACTCATTTCGAATGGGGAGAGAACTTCCATTACACTCGTGCATGTGTTGTCATTATTTCATTTACTGTTAAGATATTCCATGATCATGCGGCATGCAAAAATTTAACAACCCTTCAAATAACACAATTAATATCAACTACACTTAGCTGTTACAATAACTTGTTGTTCTAGCGCTCTAAGTGTTGCTGTGTTTTTCAGTATTGCTGTGTTTTTTCAGTATTGCTGAATTTTTCCATTACACTCATCCTTTGAAATAGTAGGAAGAATTCAAGCATTATAGTTGGTAAGACAGTGCGCCGTGAACATTTAGTGTTAGAAGTCTCCGATAGAGCCAGGGAAATTCTGATCCGTGCAGGGTGGATATCCTATCTCACAAGATTTTAGCCGTCGAATGAGGAAATTGCCATTGAATTTCTATACCATCTGCAGAATGGGGAATCCATTGTGAAAGGTAGAAGAATTACAGTCACAGACGTTGTAATAGCTGAAGTATCTGGGCTACCGGCAGAAGGAACTATATGGTCACAAAAACATGTATTGCTGCAAGATGCGGTGGAAACTTTCAAAGACGAAGGTGAACAAGTAGCTAGGAAAGGCAAAGGCATCCAACCATCTTCTCTAGCAGAACCATGGAAAGAATTAGAAAGCATTATCCAAAGATACATTACCTGCGATGGATGCCAAGATGTCGTAATACCACGAAAAATTAAACTATTAGCGGTCTTGAAACAAAAACTCACTATTAATGTACCATATCTTTTTAATTCTCTACTGCATGATACTGTTGTTAGAATAAAATGGTCCAGACACCCTGAAACTGTAATAAGTCACCATGGATTGATTATATTAATCATCAGTCATAGATTGGTTCAATACAACTTAACTTGGGATGGTTTAATGATGGCCCTAGAGAGCATGAAAAACCCTGTAATCCAACATCCCGCAATTACGGAGACAAGCCAGCAGAACCCAATTCTGCATCTGAGCCTAAAGAAGAGGCCAATTCAGAACAAAAACAAGAAAAAAATTATAATAATGAGCTGGAAATTGAAGTAGGACCAGATGATCCTTTGGAAGTCTTCGATACATGGATGGCCAAGGTCCTGGAAACTCTTAATGTATATATGCAACCTAGAGGACCACTTGGTCTCATCATAATGGAGACACAAGTCCTAGAGAATTCCAGGCATATAGAAACACTGCCATCTCCAGAGGCTGCGGACATAGAAATTGTTCAGGAATCTGACAACCAGTCCGGTGACATGATTCTATTGGAATACATCCATGAGGACGAGCAGAAGTTTTCAGACATAGAAGTTAGTCACAAGCCTGACAATCAGTCAGGCGATACGATTCTTTTGGAACATATCCCTAATGACCAACAAAAAACACTAGAAACCATTGATAAACTTGTTAGTGGAGCGGACACTCCTAAAAAGAGCCAAGTAGCCAGAGAAAAACTTAAGAAGCTGCGACATAAATACTGGTAGCTCCGGAAGACAGTCAGAAGGCTACGACAAAAAGTTAAAAACTGTAAAACTCAGAACACCACTCCTGAGGTGACCTCTGTAGCTACACAAACAAGAATATGCGAGAATAAATCAATAGAAATTCAAACTGAACTCGCTCCCTATTGGGCCAAAATTGTAATCTACGGATAAAATATGCTTCCCTAGACCAGTGTCTAGTATAGAACAACAAGTGAAAGACTGCACTACCCTTTTTCCTAACTCAGAACAGATACATAGAGAGGATTGGATGCTTACATGTTCCAGTCTCTTCTAAATGGCTCCTTTCTATTGCTTCCACTACAGCTTCAACATCAAGAAGTTTCAAATAGCTGAATGCTTCCTGCAAGAAAGAACACTGAAACAGTAGAATATGAAATAATATAGATATCTATTCAAGTTAATTAGCCAAATCATTTAAGCATAAACTACATTCACCAACCAAGAATTTACAACATGGAAAATCAAAGTAAACATGGATGCATGTAGGGAAAAAAAAGAAGTACTCTTTATTGATGATAGAAGGAGAGGTTACAACCAAGTGACTGATTCATCATGACCTTCTAGCAAAGTTCGCAAGTCTCATCACAGCATAGGTCTCTCCAGCAGTAGCTCCACAAACGAAACTCTCTATTGAAAATTCTCTAGAATTTCCCTACTCAAATTCTTCCTTCCAAACACTTAGGTTTGTGTTCAATTTATAGAGTAACTGTAGGCATTTTTGTAATCAATAACATTCCAAAAATAGGTAAGACATGTTTCCATTCATGTAGATGTCAAATGGACACTTGGATCCAAAGCTTGACACATGTGAACCCTTCTAGAAGACACTAGCCAAGTGGAGATTCTGGAACAATGAGAATTTTGCTCCCAATCTAACCAACACACCTTGGAATGTTGAGAAGTTCTTTGAAGAGTAGCCTTGAATGGGGCTACCTTCATATGCAATGCACGTAGGCCCCTTAGAGCTTGTATTGGTGAGCTCCCACATGTTTAATAGTAAACTTCAAACTATGGAAAAGCCTTTCTTTGATGAAAATCTTGTTTGATTCATGAATGTTTCTTGTCTTATGGAAAATAGCAACTAAGATGATAGGGAATGATAGAACCTTTGATCATTGGTCCTAGAGATGATGCCCAACTAACTAGGTCATTGGGAATGGTGCCCAAATTGACCTATAACAATTTCCCCCTAAAGCATAAGATCTTAATAATAAGAAAATTTGATTGAGATGCTTTACACTGTGATGAACCTGGAAACAAATAGGAATAGTCACCTACATCAATCTTACAATACATTAAATCATGATAAATACTCTATTGATCATAATTTCTGAGGGTAGGCATTCCCATAGTCAGCACATAAAACAATCTAATAACATGTACATAATTCAGAAAGTCGTTTACATTGGAATGTTGCCCAGATGCAGACATTGCCTGCAGATATAGGCCCATGTTTGGATGACAATATGTATGTAAGGTCACCGTACAGATGATGTGTACAAAAATCCTGAAATTGTAGCCCAGGTGGCTGAAACTAGATCCGGGGTCTTCTTATCTCTTTCACTCGATCATTCGGGTACAAGTATAGCAATGCGAATATATGATTTTTCGTCAAACATGGAAAGACATCATTTGATTACCAACCAATAATGAAAGTTGTTAACAAACGTGAGAGAACCACCATTAATGTCAATGGCTCTCAAAGTACTACAGTACATTTTGTAAGGCGTGAATAAATGATTTGATGTCGAACACCAAACAAAATCTTTCGGTCAAAAGTCCGGAAGTGAGGATCTTGTCGATGCTGTAACAAGCCTCGTGGTACTAGAATATGATGTTTCTAAGTGAACTTCCTAGATATTGATTTGTAGTTGACAGGAAGTAACCTTATTGAAAAACTAGAATTACTGATTTCGGAGACAAGGGTATGACTTGATATAGCAATTTTCAGGGATGACGGTCATGAAAATGAAGGTTTATGAGTATTGCAGATGGATGAGTTCTTCATCACTGAATGACTTCTCTTGAACATATTGGCGACACTGTGATGAGTTGGCAGCATTGACCCAAAATTGAAGTGAAGGTATGATGAACCATAGGTGTGAATGAACCATCAAGATGATTACCCAACCCAAACAGTAACGGACATGGAGTGAAAGAAGTGTCATGTTCAAGAGTGACTTGCTACCAAAAAGAAACTTTTCTTGCTTTTCCAAAAAATTTCCCGGTCATTTGTTGACCAGCACCTCTTTATTTTTTAACAAGTTTGAGGAGGATAACATTTTCTTGATCTATAATTCAACCCTTCGGGCGAATAAAGAATAAAGTATCGCTATTTAATAATTTAATGAGTCTAGCGATGAATGAAACTCGATTCTTTCCATGATCGACAAGCCCGTTGCTATTTTATGTTTTAACGAGCTTAACGGTAGTGATAGCCCGGTCCTTTTTCATGTTTAGAGAGTCTGAAAAAAAGGACGAAAGAGGACTCCAAAAAGTACTTTTCTCATAAATTTGACTCTCAGATCCGAAAAAGTGTAAAATGATATCTGAAAGAACCTCTTTCTTCATGTTTAACCAAGGTATTCATTTTTCATAAATAATCCATCTCAGTTCGGAGAAGGGTTAAACATATATTGAGTAGATATCAATTCATTTACTTTAACGAGGTCGAAATGACAAGTGCTCGGAAATCTTTTCACATTATCGGAGTTTGAAAAGACCTAAAAGAATACTCCAAAGACTCCAAGGGTTTCTTTTTTGATGTTATAGAAACTTGAAAAAGAGATAAAAGTGTGCTTAAAATCCTTTTTTGTTTTTATCAAAGCTAGAAAAAAAGGAGAAAAAGTATGCTTTGTGGTCAAGTCCTTGAAATAAATCTGCATGACTAACCTGTTCGTCAGTTGTATTTCCTATTCAGAACAACATCAAATGGATTAAAAATAAAAACATTATAAAACTATAGTCATAGCAATAAATTTAACTTGCAAGTAATTAAATGACTATATAAAGTAGTTCCACTATTCATTTTTACCATTCCATAGTTACCATTTGCATTTTGGAGCTCTGAACCTGATTTTTTCCCCAAATTTATGTCGTTAATTGCGGTCATTTCAGTGGATGGATTTCATCATCGTTTGATCCAGGTCAGTACCAAAAACCTCCTCTTTCTTTCAGTATTCATTTCATTACCTTTCCTTGCAAATTTTCAGGGTTTTGAGGCCCCAAGGGTAAATTCTGCCAAAATTAAGGGCAACGCACCCCTGAATGTCGAAACCTACATTGCATAGTAGGTACAATGAAGTGTACCTGCATGTTTAATGCACTGTCTCAGCCCAGAGAGTGCATTGGGCGCAGTTGAAGTTTTTTGTTTTCATGCTGTGTCCAAAATTTGCCTAGTTTTTTGCAATGAATGGTATCTAATGGATATTTTGGTTTTTTTTTAGGTTTCCATCGGATTATAATGATGATTACATGGACAGAAAGAGAACATGAAGAACAAGATATGACTGCCTTGAATGATCTGGTTACTGTAAGAGCTTTAAGAGATTGCGGGTTGCTTAAGTACTTTAAACTGTCGGGAATGAGGCAACAGATAGAAATCTTAGAGTTCCTTGTTCGAGCATGGGATCCAACAATAGATTCATTTCACATAAAAGATCAAGTGTTGTCCATAATAGTTGAGGATGTGTATTTTATCACAGGTTTGTCGGGGAGAGGTTTTCCCATTTCAATCACAGGATCTACCATTGGAGGAGAAACAGTGAGGGATTATGTTATGCAGTATTTCTATTCAGGGTTAGAACCTAGCAAAGATGGAAAAATAAACATCTGTAATGTTAGGGATTTGCCTTTTAGAACCATCCTATTCACGATCGCTAAACTAGCCGGCATCGTTACACTCCATGTAGTAAATAGATCATATATGCAGTATGCACTGGAATGTTTAGAGCCAATAGTTTTCAACTGGTCTGAAGCTATTCTATATTATATAAAGGAAAAACTGAATAAAGCAAAGGGAGGAAGGAAGAAAAGTTTCAGTTATGGTTCCATCCTTATTTCCTTCGTCTTGGAATGGATTCCACTGATGCAGCCACAACATGTAACATTGGATATAACCAGTCCTAGAGATCCTCGAATGCAGATATAAGTAGAACTCATGGGTCAAAATTCAGCCCAATCGACTGTTTTTTCCTCAACTACATTCTTTGCCTGGTTCAGGCGACAGATCATTGCTATCGATGAGTATTCATATGCAGGCATCGACTTCCGAGGAGATCCAGATCTAGTTTTACTAGAAGGTGCACCTGTAAGATTTATTTGACCATGTTTTTTTATTTTTATAAGGTTTATACACATGTTTTTGTGTTTTTCTTTCTTTACAATAATAAACTAAATTTTTAATGTAATGCAGATATCGGTCGCGTTCAACCAGTAGAGGAACCAAAGCGTGAAGTGGATGCGCCAACAGAGAGGGCTGTCGGGAGAGCAGTCCTTCAGGACCTTGATATGGCTAAGACTCTTGCTAAGCTCCAGCATCACATAGAGGGGTTGACCTTTGGGATTTTAAATTTCTGGATCGAAGAAATTCCCATGTGATTGCAGTGTCACACAATTGGGGTTCATAATCATTGGATGCGGTTGCTCCGTAGGATTACTAGATCCATAGCATGCTATCATGAGCACCACTAGTTTACTTATGACCTTTTACATACATTTTGAGGTCAGATGACCAATGTGTCTTGGGCACAAATTTTGTAAAAAACCTATAACTATCTATCTATATGTTTTCAGAGTTTTTCCTATGTTTAAAGCACAATCCTATTCAATGACGTGAATGTTTTTTCTTTACCTATGTCGCAAATGCTTGTCTAAAACTTGATTAGCAAAAGAATCAGTGAAAGTGTTCAGATTTCTAGAAATGTGTTGATATTGAATGAAATAAAAATCTCTCTCCAAAATTCAAACTCTAAGGAACAATCTAAGAAGTGTTGGATTTCTAACAGTATAAATACTAGTAAGTTGTAGTACCACAAGTTGCGAGTCTAACCTGGTGATTATGCAATTAATACCAAATGAAATGGCATCAGAGAGAATTTCAATTAATGTGCTATACTCAACAATATTATTCATCAATCTACCAATACAAATCCCTTGAAAACTCACTAACTCACCATTTGGAGAAAAAATGGCCCACGCCGCAGAGGATAAATTATGTGTACTACGACTAGCGCCATCAGCATATCCAACAAATGGTTCTGAAGATTCAGTCATCTGCGATGAAATGTAAAGCGGATTACTAACATCAAGAAAACTATAAAAAACAAATTAAGATAGTGAATGCAAATCAACAGCATATAAACAATATAGTATAAAAAATTACCATGCCCATGATTAAGCATAGTAAAGTTTAAGATACAACCCATTTCTAGGTTGTGCCAATGGAATCCCATCATAATCAACTAACTCGTAGGCACCCTTAGCAAGAAATATTTTGACAATATAGAGGCCATGCCATAATGGCTCGAATTTCCCTGTACCAATCTTATCAACTTCCTGGTCGTAAAGAAGGACCAAGTCACCCTCTGAGTAGATGCGAGGCTGGACATTTTTGTCGTATTGCACCTTTATATGTATCTTATGCGATTCATTGGCCAATTGGGCTTCATGATGTGTTTCATATAGATGGATGAGGTTAAGGAGAGATGCTTCTTCTTTTGAGGTGTTAGGTAACAAGTCTATCGCGAGTTTTAACAATGATATTTCGCATTGGATGGGTAAGATAGCTTCCGGACCATACACCAAGGAGTAAATCTGGCCACGTTTCTCACCGAGGTTCGATATGCCTAGAAGGCAGAGTACAAGATCAAGTGCCAGTTCCTTTTATAAACTCTTATCATTCTTTGAAGCATTCGTTTCATAATTTTGTTAATAGTTTCAACTTGTCCATTTGATTGTGGATAATAAGGAGTAGAATTATCATGCGAAAATCCTAACTTGGCTGTCAATTCAGATATCAAATGGTTACAAAAATGCTTCCCATGATCCGTAACTATAGCCTGTGGGACCCCAAACCATGCAATGACATGATTGAATAAAAACAATGCAGTTGTTTGTCCTGTGTTGTTGAATGTAGGCATCACTTCGGCCCATTTGGTAAAATAGTCGACTGCGACAATAATATAACTATGCCCCCCAGACGAACGAGGGTTACAGGCCATGAAATCGATACCTCATTTCGTAAATGGTCCAGCAGAGACAATAGTATGCATTGGCGTTGTCGGCTTGTGTATTTTACGATCATAAATCTAGCATGCATGACAACTTCTGACTACGAGGATACAATCTCGAAAAATAGTAGGCCAAAAGTAACCGGCGCGGAGTATCTTCTGTGTAGTAGCATAACCAGATAAACTTCCACCACAAGCTCTATCATGGCAATCATTTAATACTTTCTCGGCCTCCTCATGAGTGAGGAACCTCCTTAAAATGGTATCTACACCACGACGATAAAGTGTATCATCGACGACCAGACAATATTTGGCTTAGTATCGAATACATCGCTGATCAGAGTGAGAAGTATTAGGTCAAAAACTTTGGGTTTGAAGATAAATGATGAAATATCCATACCAGGGATCAGATGATCTGATAAGAAACAGAGACTCATCTGGAATAGATGGTTCTGACGTAGTTTCAGTACTATCACAGGGAAGGTCACAGAGAAGCTCAGCCAAAACTAAAGAATTCTTTGACTTGGATTTGATGAATTCCAAATCAAATTCCTACAAAATGATGATCCATTTTGAATATTTTCCCCCCAACAATTGATGTGATAAGATTTAAGTCATGGGGTTGCAATCCGAAACTATTGTTGTTTTTCAGAGCAAGATATAATGGCGAAATATTTGGACATCTTGAACAGATGTCAAGGCAAGATTTTCCACATATGAGTACTTAACTTCTGCATCATTGAGATTACGACTCAAATAATAGATCGGATTTTCAATTCCTTCTTCTACTTCGACCAAAACCATAGCGATGGTCGTTTCAGCCAAGGTGATATATAGGAAATAATAATTTGAATAATTTGGAGGATACATTAATGATGCTCAGACAAGATGGTCCTTGACAGCATCAAAAGATGCTTGTGCAACTTGGTCCCAATGGAAGGGAACTCCCTTTTTCAATAATCGAGTAAATCCTTTAGCCATTTTGGCGTAGTTTGGAATGAACCTTGTCAGAAAGTTAGCCTTTCCTTGAAGTTTCTATATCTGAAGTAAGTTTGATGGTGCAGGCAAGTCAAGAATGGCCTATACCTTCAGTGGGTCTATTCAAATTCCTTCTTTTGGGACAACAAATGTAAGCAATCGACCAGAACCAACACAAAACACACATTTGTGCAGATTGAGGCGTATCTTGTAGCGTTAGCATCGTAAGAAAGTGGCTCTCAAATGCATCAGGTGATTAGTCTGTTTTCGTGAATGCGTTGGTAAATCATCTAGATATGGTTGAACAATGTGCTTGATGTTATTGAAAGCATAATCCATTTCTCTCTGAAAATTTTCCCCAGCGTTCTTTAAACCAAAAGGGAGATTTCTATATGCGAATGTTCCCTAGGGACAGATAAATGTTTTCTTATGTTGGTCATCTGGGTGGATATTGATTTGATTTTAGCTGGAAAATCCATCCATGAAATAAAATATTTCACAACCAGCACAGTCATCAATAATCTGGTCAATAAAGATGTAGGATAGTTGTCTTTTGGACGCCTGATTAACATCCCGATAATCGACACACACTCTAATGGTTCCTTGTTTTTTTATAAGAGGAAAAATATTGGAAACCCATCAGTTAGCGGAATAGGGTAAATAAAACTAGCATGCAAAATATTTTCAACTTCTGCTTTGATGGTAGCGGTTTTCTTCGGATGAACAGGATGAAGCTGTTGACGCACCGGTTTGACATCAGGATAAATATTAATAGTGTGTTTAACTATACTAGTTTCTATGCCTAGAATTTCCTCGTAAGACCAAGCGAATATGTCAAGAAATTCATGAAAAAGAGAGCGATATGAATCAAGTTCTGATGGAGAACAAGATACACCGACATGAATATTTTCTACAATGCCAGGTTTAGTCGAAATATCAATAGAAATTGTTTCTTGAATATTTGATAAATTTTGCTCAGATTCTATTGCATTAATCGAAAAAGAATTCAATTTTGTTTTTTGAATGGATGGGTGATATATTTCACTAAGATTATTTTCTTCATAATTAGGAAGATGGGAACGATGATGATAATCTTCCCATGTTTCTCCTTCTGCCATCATAGCTTCCAAAATATTTTCATCTGTCAAAATTTTTGAGGAAAATGTATTAGATGGAGTACCAAAATATAATGAACGATCAACCCAAACACTCACCGATGCTGATTTTGGATTCTCTGCCCAAGACAAATATATTGATTGCTATTGTAGCTCAATAGGGCTGAGCGGTAAAACATCATCCAACGTAGAAATATCAGAATCACCCATACTCTTCCTTAAGCTAGACAGAGTGGAAGAGATCATGTAGTAGGTCTCTATGCTTGCAATTTCTGTTGACATCACTAGCAGCGATAATGCAAAGGTTCCCATAAGAGTGGAATCCCTTAAGAATTCTACACCAATGTTTTGGATTTCTAGTTGCGGTAAGTTAATATACGGAACGCTTCCAGTTACCTACGAAACAGAGGCAAAAACTGATAATTGGTTAATTATTGTAATAGTACCTTTATGAGGAAAGGCAACCATTCTAAAATATGTAGAAACAATTGCAGTCATCGCATATACCCATGGTCTTCTGAGTAAAATATTATAGTCAAGGGGTCTGTCAACAACCTCAACATAAATACTTACTGTTTTTCCCCCTAATTCAACTTGCAAGTTATTGATAATACCACAAGGTTTATATTTTCTTCCATCAAAATCCTTCAACATCATTGATGATTTCGATAATCGTGGCGATCCAAGTGACTTCCAACAGTTTAGATACATAATGCATGTAGATTCTCCCTCATCAATAATAGTGCAATGAACAAGGTGATTGATAACATTTACTTGGATGGAGAATGCCAATTCTGTTGGTAGTTGCAACACATAGCCCATATGATTAAAGATGACAAGATTAGAATCAGTCGGATCAATTCCACCAATGGCCGATAATAAAGCCTGCTTCTGGGAGGGACAATTTTGTAATACCTCAAGAGTAGACATAGCTGAAAGGGATTGAGCCAAATCTTCAACTATATTATAATTTTGTGCAACTCTTGCTCGAGGATTATATGTTGATTTATCAATTACCCCCTTTGGTGGCTTAATCATTAATTCAAGAATAATTGGAGGTGGTACCGATTCAATAGATGGATTCATTGTCGAGGTAGTAGTTTGATCAGTAGCCGGACTACCATAGAATTTATTCTGCGCTGACACGAAAATAGATTGTGAAGGTTTTGTACTAGATAACATTAATACTTGGGAACTAGGAGCTGGATCCATAGCAACCAAATTTGTTTCTGGATTTAGAAATGGGTTTGTCAACACAGCTAATGCATTAGAAGTCTTGATGATTTTTGAGACTTCAGCACAGTGAGGACAATCCCTAAAAAATTGTTCCTCGTTACAGATTATGCATGGATAACGAGGTTTCTGTGGTCCTGACAGTTGATCAGATGATCGTTCCTGCTGGTTAGAAGTTTTCTTTTTCTTTGATTTCCCCTTTTTCTTACTTCTTGGTTTCTTATCACTTTTGCCTTTATAAAATGAGATGACGTTGATTTCAGAAGTAGGAGTAGGATCAGATGCAATAGTGTTGTGTGTATTTACAGTGCCTATCAATCCGTCTCCAACATGAGAATCCTTTATTTCAGGAGGAACATTTAAATTAAATCGTGACACATTTGGTATTTTCTCATAGAGCGTGCTATACTGGGTATAAATCAAGTCTAAATACTAGGCACGAGTGATAAATTTCTCTTCTGTGACGACGCCACCTTTAGCCACAGCCTTTTTTATAGATGGTAACAAGGATTTGATGAACCATTCAGCAAGGAGTTGATCGGGAACAAATGTATTAACCATTCATCGACGGCGATGCCACTCATGAATATGATCTGAAATGTGAGTAGCATTACTCTATTTGAAGTTGGTCAAGAGTTTTGTTCCAGTTTGGTATCTGATCGGTAACTGGAAATGGGTCAAAATACAATAGCTAAGGCAACAAAATTGTCGAAAGAAGCTCTAGGTAATTCAATGTACCATTTAGCTTCCAGACTTGTGAGCGTTCGCTGGAAAAGATGTAATCGAACAAAATCATCATTTAGGTAATTTGATGAACACCATAAATGATAAGTCATAACATGAGTTGATTGGTCTTCTCTAGGGTTTCCATTGAATTTAGGAATTTTGGAGGGTAATTTATGTGGTATCACCAGCCACCAAGGAGCATAATTGATAGGATCATTAGTTAACCGGTTTAAATCTGGTAATTCCAAGGTTGCAACAAAATGAAATTATCTATTAAGGTCAGGTTCAACATAGCCAGGATAATATGGAATTTCTTGGGCAACAAGTCTTTGAGCACCGACATATGGGATTTGTTGCTGGTAACCCAGATAGGAGTTGTTTTGCATGGAAAACACTTGAGAGTTTTGTTGACCAAAACATGGATATGGTACTTGTTGATATGAAGTTTGAGGAATTTGTGCTTGTGGCTGCCAACGGGTCTGTCCACCAATATTATAACCCAAATTATTGTAAGTTGGATTTGGTTGATATGTATAACCAGATTGTGTTTGTGACATCCCATAAAATGGTGGACCAGCTTGTGAATAAATGATCCTTGATACAAGTTGTTGTAAATTAATCAAAATATTTTGAGTTTGTGGACCAAACATTTGATGATATTGAGTTGAAGAACTCATCTGATAAGGTTGATGTACAATATTTTGATTCTGTAAAAGGGGTATAAATGTATTAACAAGGGGTATTGAAGTGGGTGTAACAGTTGAATTGGCTGATACGATTGGACAACCGTTTGTGGTTGGATAGGTACAGTGGGCTGCCACTGACAAACATGCATGTCAACATTATTTTGACCAAAATGTGATTGAGTATTGTCATATTGGGTAACCAAATGTTTCCCCCCAGCATAAGGAGGATAATAAGACGAAAAATATTGTTCACCGAATGTTGGGAGTCCAGTTGATATGGTATTTCAAGGAATTGGCCCATAATGACTAGCTTGATATTGCCCTGATGATGGATTTAATAAATTAATTCCTTCAGTACTAACTATAGGACTACCATTCAAAACACTAGATGATGACATTGGTAAAGACCACGATCGTGAAGGTGCACCAGAGAAAGTGCCAGATAGTGATTTGTAACCTATTGGGACCGAAGGGCCACCGTGCAAATATGACTCTGGTGATGTTGTGAACATTGACGGAGTAGCGAGGGTAGGAGCTGACGTAATTGGAACAATGGACCCAACCAAAGATGCTGGTTTAGACATGGTTTTTTAACCAAATTTATACTCTCCTAAATCGACGGGCGATTGAACGGCAATAGGATCAACAAAAGAAGATGGAAATGATTGAGGAAATGACTGATACAGGTAAAGGTCTCCCCAAAAGTGGGTTTGAATTAAAGGTGTATCAGGTTGAGGGATTTCTTCAATTGCGATTAAACCAGGAGAAAGAACTTCACCATCAGGCCCAAAATATATTTCAGATGGTTGACTGTGTGAAATACGAGTTTCAGTCGCTACAGAACTTTGTGGAATGACCAAGGTAGGAACAATTTTCAGCTGTTCAGATTCAAGATTCAGATATTCTGGCAAAGAAGAGACAAAGATCCATCATGAAAATTCAGCTAACTCTGGTTTAAATCATGATGTTTCGTTAGAGGTACGAGTTGTACTTGATTCAGCAGATTTTGATTTCCTTCACCTACCAGAAATAACTTCCAGTGGTAAAGGTGGTTTCAAAGCTAATCTAAGCGAACGACGGGGGGTAGGATTGTGTTCTTCCACGATTACTAATTTATTTTATCAAAAAAAAAAAAAAAAAAGAGAGGGTAATGTTAGGCAAAAGGGTTTACCAGGAAACTGTGAACTGCAGAATACCTCTCGGTGAACCAAGAAGTACAGGCAGTTAATCTCCCTGAATGTTGTGTTCGTTGTATCACAATTTCAAGGTGGCTGACTCGGTTCACTATGGATGGATATCACCTAAACATTGTCCTCCTAGATATACCCAAAGTTACATGGAGGCCAAAGTCCGTATTAGCGCTGTCTGATGCGAAACCGCATAGTGAGAGCACCCATTTATACTTATCGTACTGTAACACCGCCTGATATACCTGAGATTACATGGAAAATCTATGATAGAATTATGTACATGGAGTGAGATATCACACTTGAAATGTATCGCAGACAAGTTAACGACCACTGCTATGTTTTACGACGCCGGAACATGTCTCTAGCCTAGACATATAAATGTTATCGTTAATGTTCCAAAGAGTTGTTAAGTAAATCAAGATTTATTTTATGTTGAACTTGCTTAACAGTTTTCCTTTCAGGTTCACCACGATGATGTATATAGAATTCCTAAAATACAAGCTAAAAATGATAAATAAACTTTCACTTTCAGCTTTTTCAATGAAAGACCTAGCTACTAAGGGAAGAGAGAAAATAATTTGAGAGCAAACAAATCAATGAACAAAATAAAATCAATGAATCTCAAACTAAATGCAGATTTCCTAATTTTCCTTTTGCAAAAAACACACAATCCTACATGCAAATGCAAGTTTTTCTTTTCAATTTCCTTAATGATATGAATGCAGAAAAGAAAATAGGTGCACTAGATCAATAATCAAAATTCTTTTTACTTTCAAGAAATGAATAATACAAACAACAATTTCTCTTTTGAAGGAAAAATGAGGACTTCAACAACAATTTCTCCTATCAAGGAAATGAAAATTTTACAACAATTTCCTATTTTGAAAGCAAACAATTATTAATGCGACCATAAAAAATACTTTGAAGTCAACTTGTCAATGATAATGAATTTTTTTTTAAAACAACATTGAACAAATTTTCATTCAAAGGAGAAGAAATATATAGAGTTACTCGTCAATAGAGCATTAAAATTTTTCAGAAAAAATCAACAAGAAAAACTGAAGCAAACTACAAAGTCAGATTCAAGGGGATTTTTTCCTTTCAGGAGCCAACACAGTCTCCAAAGGGAGACAGTGCTCTGCAACGCAGACTGACAAGGGAGATAGTGCTCTGAAAAGCATTGTGCCCTGAACAAGGGTGCATTGAGCACAGTAAACAAAGAAAACAATACCTTTTGGCTCACTAACTCTGCAAATGAATGTCTGAAAAATTCTAATCTTTATGTGAAATAGCTACTAGGTGGATTTAGAAAGCAGATAACATACTAAAACACCAATAATCAAGAGAAGTTCTCTTCCCCAGTGGAGTCGCCAGTTTGTTGGGCCAGAATTGTAATCTACAGATAAACTACGCTTCCCTAGACTGATGTCTAGTCTAGAACAATAGGTGAAATACTGCACTACCCTTTTTCCTAACTCAGAACAAATACACAAAGAGGATTGCATGGTTACTTGTTTCAGTCGCTTCCAAATGGCTCCTTTCTGTCGCTTCGACTACAACTTCAACTTCAAGCAGTTTCAAATAGATGAATGCTTCTTGTAAGAAATAGCACTAAATTAGTAGAAGATGCAATAATATAGATATCTATTCAAGTTAATTAGCAAAATCAGTTAAGCATAGACTACATTCATCAATCAAGATTTTACAACATGGAAAATCAAAGTAAACATGGATGCATGTAGGGAAAAGAAAGAAGTACTCTTTATTGATGATAAAAGGACAGGTTACAACCAATTGAATGATTCATCGTGACCTTCCAACAAAGTTCCCAAGTCTCATCATAGCATAAGTCTCTCCAGCAACAGTTCCACAAACCAAACTCTCTATTGAAAATTCTCCAGCATTTCCCTACTCAAATTCTTCCCTCCACACACATAGATTTGTGTTCAATTTATAGAGGAACTGTAGGAATTTTTGTAATCAATAAAATTCCAAAAATAGGAAAGATATGTTTCCATTCATGTAGATGTCAAATGGACACTTGGATCCGAAGCTTGACACATGTGAACCCTTCTAGAAGACACTGGCCAAGTGGAGATTCTGGAACAATGAGAATTTCGCTCCCAATCTTACCAACGCACCTTTGAATGTCGTGAAGTGCTTTGCAGAACAACCTTGAATGGGGCTACCTGCATATGCAACGCACTTAGGCCCCTTAGAGCCTGCGTTGGTGAGCTCCCACATGTTTAATAATAAACTTCAAACCATGGAAAAGCCTTGCTTTGATGAAAATATTGTTTGAATCTTGAATTTTTCTTGTCTTAGGGGATATAACAAACTGAGATGATAGGGAATGATAGACCCTTTGATCATCGGTCCTGGATATGATGCCCAGTTAACCAGGTCATTAGGAATGGTGCCCAAATTGACCTATAACACTCCCACTCGAACAATCACCACCCAGGTTAATTTGCATGAAAACTTGGTAAATGTGGCTATTCAAACGGAGGGTTGGTCCTCCCACAATAAGGAAATATAGACTGAAGAGGTATTCTCTCACAGCATCGGCACTAAAACATAAGGGCAATCCAAGTACCTCTTGTCAAGGAATGACCCTATTATTTTAAAACTTCGAGAAGACCTAATGCAAGCCCAGCTTGGTTTAGAGCAACATCAACAGCAAACAGTCTCCCTGCAACAATACCAGGAATTACAAAAACAATTGAGGGAATTAGTCCTAGTCAATAATGAGGCCTTTGATAGGGCTAGACATGAAGAAGAAAAAATGAAGAGGATGAAACCTAAGCTGAACAACGTCAGTGATCAGTTGGACACCATTTGTTCATTATATTCAGATATCTTGACCTGTCGATCTCCTACTATGAACTATGCCTTGTTCTTATTAGAACGATATTTATTGTTAAAAATCAAAGCTATTAGAGCTGACAAGCTAATTGAGCTGAAGAAAATGGAGGATTTTGTAAATTTATGTAATACACATGGAGTAAAGGTCCAAAGGCTTCTTTGTGAATTTTATTTGCATAATTTCATATTAGATAAGAAGTGGATGTGAATCCTAGTCCTTTTATTGGAGATATTCAATTTTAGGCTTTTATCTCTTTTGCAGTCGACCAACTCAAGTGGTTGAAGTCTTATAACTCGTTCCAAAGACAGGAACATAGCTTAGATCTTTGGGTAAGAAGTGAACCTACTCACCCTCTGCAATTTTTTACTAAGCATAAAAGGTTGATGACACAAGAGGGCATGATTGAAATTTTAGGGCCTTACATAAGGGAATTGTGCAAAAAGGAACATGTTTCCTCTCCATTTAGGAAAGATCCCTGGTTGCATCCAAAATGAGATGGATGGTTTCAAGCAACAATGTTAAGGAAAGAGAACCATTTAATTATGGAAATTTCAAAGCTGCTGCGAGACAGTTAGTCCCATACATCAATTTTATCTTAAAAGAAGGAGCCTATTGGGTGGGATGTCATTTTAGAAGCCCCATTATTTGGTATCCTCCTGAAGGGTATCAGCCTAACTATGAGTTACCTGAAGGACACGAAGAGGTAGCCTTTGAAAACCTAGCATGACATCATGGTCTCAGGCCTCTTACAGACATATCTTCTACAGCCTACTCCTTAACTTCTTTGGATAAGAATTATTTATTTTTCATGGGGACATGAAGAAAGGTAAGCAGGGGAGTATGTTGAGCCTTGCAATAGCTATGTATTTACTCTTGTTTACTGTCCTTTTTCCTCTTCCTTATCCATCTTGTCCCATGATATAATAATATAATGAAATTATTTTGATGAATAATGAATTAAAAATGATCCTGACATGATTTAACCATCCAAACTAATTCTCGTTGTTTTTTATGCTGAAAATAACAGATGGAACACTAGTTGCTCCTAAGAAGGAACAATAGGACCTAATCACAGGAAAGAAGACGTGTTAAATGTGGTCAAATTGGAAGACAAATTAGTAAGGATTAGTGCAAGAATGAATGAAATGTCTGAGGATAGCATTTTGTCATGGATTCCTCAGGATCCCCTAATCCTGAGGGATCACATTTATCTTTACTTTTAGCTATAAAGGGATAGGTAGAGCTAGTTCTCATGAGTCATGTATCTTTCACTTCTACATAATTTGTAATTGTAATTCATAGAACGTAGTTCAGAGCAATGAGATATTATTGTGATGCCAATTGACTGTGATGATTAATATATAATTTGCGTTGTTTTCCATTCAATTATTCTGGAGTAGTTAAGTAGTATTCACCGGTGGCTAAGGGCCCGGTCTCTGGTGGATCTCACTGTTGTTCCCTGTGTTATACTTTTCCATTTATTGCAAGTGTATTATGCTTTTCCGCTTTGCAGTTGAAGTAATTTTGATAATTCAGATTTCTGGTATTTATTCCCTTTAATACGCATTTCCAATTTATTTCCTTAAGGAATTAGTTGCTAGTTAAAAGAATTGGTTTTGATTACTCAAAGCACAGAAAGTTATTTCGAATACTTTCCTTCTATTCAATAGTTCAAATCCAGCTGAAAGAGCTCGGTTAATGCTTCAGTGCTCTTGGTTGGTTGTCATTGGAATTAGTTGAAGTAAGAATGAATCATAGTTTTGGGTTATAATGCTTAGATGAATCACTTTCTTTAAATCTTCAAGATTTATGATTGCATCTATATGAAACGATTGATTTCAGCATTACTCTTTGTATGTATAGCTTGCACATATTGTGTACACGCTTGGGATAAAAGGAATTACCCAGCTTGATAATTAATGTGAGGCAATTAGGAGTTTTTAAAGACACCTGTTAGCACCCAACAATAGTCTGCCTCAAGCACCAAAAATCCCTGAGAGGGATATCTAATAACCACCACCCAAGCATATTACCCTATAGCACCATCCAATGGAAAAAAGGAAATAATTAGTGTGTTCATAAAGATAAGTACATGCCCCTTGTACTTTTTCTAAGAATTTGGAGAAAAAATAGTTAGGAAAAGGACCAAAAACACCCAAAAAATCATGTTTCTGCCTCATTTTTAGGATGGTGCTACTCATAGAGGTAGTCTTGGGGGAATGCAGTTTTGAGGGGTCAAATCAACTCCAAATCAAAAACCAAAAAAAGATAGGGAAATTAAATAGGACGGGATTTCCAATGAGCTATCATGAGCTCAATTTGGACACCGGGAACACCTCCAAATGTTGCCTGCAAGAGAGTCTATTGTTTATGTCATAGCGCTACGCTTTTGCCAGGAAATTGTCATTTTCATCATCTTCAGCAAATTTTGACTTTTTGACTTTTTATCTTGGAAAATGAGAAATTACTAATGTAAAAGGTCAAGATAAATGTAAATGTCATGTTTTTATTTTTATCTAGGGTAGATACATTATATAATTCCTCTATAGGTCAAATGAATCAGTTTCCTCTCTTTTAGAGGCAAATTGTTGGGTTTTCCTAGTCTTCAGATTCTTGTTTGTGAGTAGGTGAAACTGATCCCTATCCCATGGATTCAACTCCCTGAGGCTAGGGAGAGTGGTTTTGAGGTCTATTTAATGTATTTTTTGAGTCATTGTAATAATTTTGGACTCACTTGGAGCTTTGGAACCTCAAGGACACATTTTGTATTAGTTTGGCTTGGACATTAATGATAAATTTGCAATTATTCCTTTGGGATCCATGTGGTATGATTTGTTTGACATAGTTTCTTCTTTTTTATCATTTGTATAAATTTATTGTAAGCTCATAAACTATTTTCATGTTTATGATATGCTTCATTTCAAGTTGAAAGGAAGAATTCATGTTTCATGCTCTGTTTTGAAGAATTTTGCATAATTTGTTTATTTTATTTAGTTTAGGGAGAATTCATCTTAGATGCTCTTCCTAACTCCTCAATAGTCTATTCACCTTACCATAATCATCCTTTAAATTTCAATCCTTCTACCTACCTTTCCCCTTAGAACACCCTGCATATTTTGACCTAATTTCCTTGCCCTAGCCTGATCCAGCAAAACCCGACACAAATAAAAATAAAAAAACTTGAGCTATTATACCTAGCCTAAAATATTATTTCCTCGGTAATTTTGACTGTGATCTATACAGGGAGAGCCCTCTCCTGGCCTAGTAGGGCTAGCTACTTGGCTCAGCGTGGTTTGAGGTTACCTCATAATTTCCTCTCTCAGCCTGAGGTCCAATCTGAGTGATAAAAGTCAGCATGTCCCATGCTCTTGATGCTTTGGATAGTGAAAAAAATATGTCTGACAGATAAAGGTTCTGTCTGTGTCACTATTATGGTAGTGATCTGCTAATTTTTTTGATGACGATGATTATTGGTGCCCACATTCGTAATATTTGTATGGCATATAAATTATCATTGTATGCATGGGTGTATGACTAGGACCTTCCTGTGTAAGCATTTCTGATAGAGATGCTTATAATGGCACAGGTCTTTGACGAATTTGAGAAAAGTGCAATGGTTGTAAAGTATGATACCATATTGACATGAAATATTGTGTCGTAGTCGAATGTCAGGAGGATCAATGACATATGTGGGAAATAATGATTCCCACAGTGCCACCTGAGAATTCCCCTATTGTGGTGAAGATCCATCCAATGTACTACTTCCTTTTTATAGAATTTGAGTTGAAGTCGAAAAAAAGGAAGCCTCAACCGAACAAGAGAGCTACTGATGAAAGGGACCAGATTCTCAGATTTTATAGGTTTAACATAGGCATGATGGCAAGGGGTGACTGAAAACTGATGATGGGGATTCAGTGGCCCAAGGTCAAAGCATAAAAATAATCTTGGCAACAGTCATAACTATTTATGATGAGGGAATCCCTAGAGTCGGAAGGATGTCCAAGGTGGGTATATATTGGTTATAATTGTCGTGGTGGCTATGCGTGAAAGGTGTCATGCTCCGGCCAATGGTGACTAGGGACTGCTACCATGGGAAAAAAATGGATGGATGAGTGGGGGATTGTTCTCTATTTGAGGTCCTTGTACACTAACCAAAAGAATGAAACAATGGGATTGGATTGTACAAAACACAGAGACGGGTGCCCCAAAACATGAAAGTGCTCACTCATTGATGATGAGAGGAGGATGGATTTGCTGAGGGTGGGGGCCCCATTGGTTGGTCTCTTGCGTGGGGTTGATGAAGAATATGAAAAATATCATAGATGGGCTATGCTGATGGAGGGATGGTTGCAGTGGTGCGTATTAGATCTGCTTGCAAAAAATGGTAGTCCGAGAAAGGGGTTTTATTTCGATATGGTAAAACTTGACTTGATGCATGGTAGATGAATGGACATGAAGTGCTTCTTGGACTGAAGTGGTATGGCCATGGAGTAATGATTTTTTTGATGTGAGGTATACTTTGAGTGACAGATTCCATGGAGAGGAGGCTATACTGACCAACATGGATGTTTATCATGTGCAAGGTGGGGAGATGATAAAAATGGTTGGGTGTTTGGAACCTATGGTTAATTTCTAGTGGAGAAATGATGTCAGGATATGTAGAGTTTTTCTGGGACTCTATCATGCTAAGAGTAGAATGATACCTACTTTGGAACCTTCAGTGTATGGTATACCTCCAAAAAAATACTCCAAGTGAAAGCATTTTCTCATTCAAATATTATTGAAAAAATGTGCTGAATTAATAGAAGAAAAAAGACGACATACTTGTGGGCAATGAAAAAATATTTTTCTAGAGGAGTGAAGGTGTCGATTCTCCTTTGGGCGTTATGAGGTGATGATCACTGTGTTGCTTTCAGTTCCATGATCAGATACTTTGACCTCCATTTTTCCGTTTGGAGTTGTTACTTGGCTCCTGGTTTTAATTTCGGTTGAGGTTGCCCCGAAACTGGGATGGTGGGGGGCATTGCTACATACTGCCCCTTGTCCAAGATATCCCTTTTGTTTTCTCCTTCACTTATTTTTGCAACATTTGAAGGATTTTCCTAATTCTCCTAGTTGTATGGTTGCTGATGATTCTAGGAAGGTTGCACTAGATTGAATATCGCATTACGATGTGGTGGTGGTACATTCTGTGCAGGGAATGGGGGATATTGTTTCCCTTGTCCCTGATCGGTATATGAGAGATGTGGTGAATTTATTGATAGCCAGGTTGTGATAAATTATTATTAGAATCATATGAGTATCTAGGGTACTGATTAATGCTGCCTAGGTGTCCTTTAGTGAAAGACCTCATGAAACCATACACAGTATCAATGTGCATGGTATTACTGCTACCTAGGTGATTCTGGGCCAAAGACCCGGTCAAAAAAATATGTTGTATTGACGCACATGGTACTAATACTGCCTAGGTGATCTTGGGCCAAAGACTTAATCAAACCGTCTGCAATATCGATGTGCATGGTAGTACTACTGCTTAGGTGATATTGGGCCAAATACCAGATCAAAACCATCTACAGTTTCGACACACATGGTACTACTATCGCCTAGGTGATCTTGGGCCAAAGACCCAATCAAACCGTCTATAGTATTCGACCTACCTGGTAACTCCCTAAGTATCATGGGTACTACTGCTGCCTAGGTGCTCTTGGGCCAAAGACCCATATCAAACTATCTGCAGTATTTTTCACGCATGGTAACTCCTTGAGTCTCATAGATATTGATTATTGTTGCTTAGGTGACCTTCGGCCAAGGACCCGATCAAACCATCTGCAATATTATATGCGTTTAGAAACTCCTTGGCTCAAAATTTCAACAACTCAAGAGAGTGAGGCAACCAGGTTCACATGTCCCTGGTTTGTGAATGACTACTGGGGGGAACTCTTTAGTCAACATTTCTAGCTGTGTACTGGGTCCCCTGTGCAAGAGGGTATGGTCCTCCTTGCTGATGATGGTACGACTATGCCCTATCGGTCATGTTATGCAAAGGTGCATGATGACTTTAGTAGCCGGGTTTCAGGATTTTTCTGTTAGGATCATATGCGTATCCAGGGTACTCACTACTACTGCTTAGGTGATTTTGGGTCACTGACCCTATCAATCCATCTGCAGTGTTCGACATGCCTGGAAATTATTTATAAGTTTTCAGGCATGGGGCATTAGGTAGGATGTTATAAATGTATCCTGACTGCGTGTAAATCAGCTTAAGCTACTGGGCTTTATCGATGGAATCCTCTTCAGATGTAGGTTTTTAGGTTGCTATGTCTTTTGAATATCTGCAATGAGAGTTTTCAGGAATAGTTCCAACAGAACTCGATCGTCGAGTTTGGATTTCTACAATCTACGATGTCACCGCCATTCATGGAGATGGTCTGAGATATGGACGACTAGTGTCTGTCTAAAATGTGTCAGTAAATCCATCCCAAAATCATGGTGGATGGGTAACTGAAAATATGTGAGGAACGCAGTAGAAAAGGCGCTAAAGGTTCCATATGTAGTAGAAGGTTTCTCCACATACCATTTCGCAGTTGGTGTAGTTAGGGTGCGCTGAAATAGTCTTAGCTGAAAAGTATCATCAATGATGTTTTTCAACGAACACCACAAGTGGAAAGTCATTATGTGATTTCCTAGGTCTTCTGATTCCTTTCCTTCGAACTTTGGAATATCTGAAGGGAGCTTCGTGGGCATGAGGGGCCATGTTGGGTTATGTGCAATAGGGTCATTCGTTAACTTGGTTACATCAGGTAAATTCAACAATGCTAAGAACGGTGACTGTAGGTTGAGAGCCATTGCAGACTATGAAGACACAGTGTTCTAGTTGGATATGGGGTTTTTATGTGACATACCCAGTTGTGTGTTCACTTGGCTCCCTGAATGGGTAGCACTCCTCTGCCCCCTAGGGGTTGTGGGAGGAGTGGTATGTGGTGACCCTATGGGGGTTTCCACTGGTGTGGCATTGGGTGACCCTTGGGGGTTCCCAACTAAATATGCTCCGATAAAGGATGAACCAATAAGGGTGGCGGTGTTCCGTCTTTGACGCGTAAATGGAGAAATACTTGGAACTCCTCCCAGTAATGGGGGGAGGTCCAGAATACTTCTATATTGAGGAGGTCTCGTTGGGTCCGTTATGGTGTCGACTAGGTATGGTTTTGGAAAAAATCTTCAGTTATATGAGAGGTGAAGTATCAAAGAAAAAATGGTGACCACATACATAAAAAAAATAGAAAAAAAAAGTTAATTTTCCTTTAAATTATTTCTATGTGATCAATCAATCAATCAAAAAATGGTTTTGGTTGTTTTTGTGTGTGATAATCAAAATCCTAGAGACCTAAAACATCCTCACACTCTCAATTGCAACTGGGCCTTGCGAATATATCTTCTGATGGGTACTGGGGCTAACGTTCTGAAATAACTAGAGACGCCTTCTAGCAGCCGAAGAGTTGACCAAGGTAATGGGTAGAGGATCTAGTGTTGCCAGCATCGTCACCTATAAGGAAGGATGCACTAGATTTGGCTACTAAGTACCATCGTCCCACGTGAGTGTTTGAGTCTTGAGGTTCTTGGTAAATCAGCTACCAGTACCGAGAATTAAATGGGTAAAGTAGCCCCAAATAATATTGCACGCACTGGGCCTAAGCTTAACCCCCTTTGAATCCGGTCTCTTTGGCACTCGGGTTTTATTTTCTGCGGGTGGATAGATGGATTTTAAATCTCCCTATTCAATCAACTTCTATGTCTCGATATGTAAACTGACCATAACAGCTTATTGTATGCCTACCCCCATGGTCCTAACTTGAACTATAATTTTTCTTGTGGCCCCTGTAAGGAAATTTAGTGAGTTTATTTAGGTTAGTTTTAAGGAGTCTTTACTTCACTTAGGGTGTGGAAGTGTGTGAGAAAAAAGTGAAAAATCACACAATTTTAAGATGTGCATATGCGGTGATCCTTTACACGTCCCCTATTAATCTATGTTTGATTGTTCCTTGCTATAAGAAAATCACGTGCATATAGTGGACCACTTACAACTTTCCCTAATTAATCGAAGTGATTAACTAAAGGGAGATGGAAAATGATCAAAAGAGAGCTTTCATATGCTTGCCTAGGGTCACCAAAAGGTGCAAAGGAAATAGATATTACTTTCTTATCTTAAGATAATTAATTCCTGGTCCCAACTCCTAGTGCAAAAAATTAAACTAAAATTAATGATCTAACTTGGAAAAAATGAAAACTAGTTAAGCAAATGTGGATTAGGGCCACTTACTCTAGCTAATTATCTATGTGTTTTTGGTGTCTATTGTCACAAAAATAAGTTAATTCAGATTTAAATGAAATTTCCCCCTACTAAACTATGTGGTTTTTTGTGAAGATAAACTTTAAAATTTAAAGCTAGAAACTAGCTATACTAAAACGCAGCCAAAAGGAACTTTTAAACAGTCATGGGACACCACACACAATGTTGGAAGTTTTTATCTGGGTTTCGAGCCACTTTAAAATTTGGAAATTGATGAAAATAGTAGAGAATTTTGGTCTCTAGTTTCTGCGCGGAAAAGCTTCACACAGGTGCACAGGTCAGAGCTAAAATCGCCCAACTCGCCACATCTGTATGAAAAAAATGTGTGCGGTTTTCCTTCAAATGGAATTTCCATAATTTCTGAACTTCAGAGTTTCACTCTAGGTGAATGAGCAGAGAAGAAAATAAGGGGAGTTGTCCCAACATCACTCTAGAGCAGAGAGAAGTTCCCTGCAACAAGCGCAACCACTTAACTAAAAAAGTAAAGCTAGTGGAGTTGGCAATCTTGTGGTTGTGTTTTTTGTGCACAAGTGTACCAATCCAATGGTGCTTAGGAGGAGTGGATGTTGCCTCTAAGATTTTGTCATAGGAAGAAAAACAAAATGGTTAGCAGGTTAGTGAAAATGCTATAAAATATTGAACACACAAAATCATGGTATAGTATGCACACATGGAGAGAAAACACAGCTAAACTAGACATAAAAAAAAATCTCATAAAGAGTCAAACATAACAATAATAATAACGATGGCATCAAAGCCCCCTCTTATTTCTTGCTATTAGGAAGAAAGATACAATGTTTACACCCTTGCCAAAGGGCACTTAGAACTATGGAGTTCTAAGACCTAGTGCAAGGATGTTTTTAAATTTTAGTTGTTGTTGCAAGGTCTCTCTCTCTACTCCAAAGGATTAAAGTTTTCGGATGGCCAAAAATTGAAGCCTCTCTCTACTTCTACTCTGGACTTCACACTGCTAGATTTCTCATGGGAAATTTAGCCAACATAAAAATGTGCTCTCCCTTTGTTCATCTCTTGCTGGCCTTTTATAGCTGAATTCAAATTCTCTTTCCCCCTTGACAGCAACAAAACTAAATTCGGCCCCCTAAGGAGAGCTGGCCTCTATAGTAGCTCTGTCAGCATTTTCCTTCGAATTAACTTAGTTCATTCCACATAATCTCCTCAACTCTTTTGAAATTTTATTTATCAATTTCGGAGAAATTGACAATAAATACCTTCAGCAAACTTTGGAAAATTAAATGTATCTCCGAACCTTAGTTCTCATTACCCTTTGGAATCTTAATCTTTTATAAAGTGACACTTTATAAATAAAAAACCTTAGGCCTCGGGCCCACCATACACAATCAGAAGTTCAATTAAATACACACGCCTTACCCTAGATTAACCACCGAGCAAGTCTGGGTGCGATCACCGTTCGATGGCCACCCTCCAGATCGGACGGTGTGTATCAATATCACGCTGACTTCCCTGCCTATAATTAACACGTGATGGGGTCGTTTTGGGACCCCGCCTTATGCCACGTGTCGGCCAGTCTATGGGATCGCTCCAAATTCTTGAATACTGCTCGTCCCACAAAGGTGGTGCGATAAAAACTGCTTCCAGCCTTTGAACAATGACTTACCATGGGTTAACACCTTCCCTTCTGTGCTCGCTCGTTCACTAACTCAGGTTCAATTCTCAGGATGGAATCCTCAGTTCACGACCAACTGAACTAATTCTGTGTAATCAGGGTTTCACTATCACAGAACAGAGTTCAACTGCCACAATCATACACAGACCTCCTGTACGAGTGGGATTTCAACAAAGCTTTCGAAACTCGCAATGTAAGTTTGTTACAAGGTGGAATACATTCGGTTACGGATTATTCCAGGATTTTATTTCAAAAGAGCTTATTTCGAAAAATTAAGAGAAAACAATGGACCTAGAGATGCGGAGATTATATAAAAACTCAGTTCAACAATTATATACAGAACAATGTTCAATCGCCTCAAAATTAAACAAATTCTGTCACAAATATCAATTCGAGACAATTTGATAATCCACGAACACTGAAATCTATTCAACCGGAAGAAATTTCTTGACACACAAAGATTTTACTGCAGAAATCTCCTCCCCTCGATACATCCAGGGGATACAATTTATATGCATTACAATGTGTCTCTTTGGTTCCTCGGTGAGGACCGTTTATCTTCTAAAAAAACTTAATCATACTATTTGAATAACTGAACATGACAGATGGACTGAACTAAACTATTCGCCTTCTACTAACTCTAACTGATCTAAATGCAACAGTCAGCTAAGGTATTGACACCTTGCTATTACAATTCAAATGATTTTGAACCCTGCTAGCCACAACATGTGGACAAAACCTCCTACTTGCTGGCTAGTGTCTAATGCCCTTGCATCAGACTCCCGAGGGAAATTTTCTTCATGGACTCCTGTCCATGAGCTCTTCCACTGATCTGCCTATCTTCTGCAACATTCCTTTAGTCATCCAAGTGGAATCTTCCTCTAGATTGTCCTTCCATTTGATTAATTACTGAAAGTACTCTTGTCCTCTAGTCTTCCTGAACACTCTTTTGTCCAATATATTCTCTGGTTGCAATGGTTGTGCTGGAGGTAGCTGCTTTTCCCACTCAATCTGTTCCTTGTCTGTTGGTCCCCCTTCTGCACCATCCTCTTCATACTTGTACAAATCTACAACATTAAAAATGGGAGATATTCCAACATCAGGAGGTGATTCAATCTCATAAGCATTAGCAAAAAACTTTCTAAGTATCTTGCATGGCCTAATCTTTTTGAACTTCAGTTTGTTATACTGATTCTTTGGGAATCTCTCCTTTCTCAAGTGCACCAAAACTAGATCTCCTACTCCAAAATGGACTTCTTTTCTGCTCAAGTATGTTATGCCTTTGTATTTGATGATGCTGCCTTGTACCTGCTATTTCACTTGCTCGTGTATGGCTTGGATCTCTGAAGAAAATTCCTCACCATTAGCGCTCCTTAGCTCTGCCTTTCCCAGATTTCTTAACTCTGATATTCCTCTGGGGTGCATCCCATAAAAAATATGGAAGGGACTCTGCCCTGTGCTTCTGTTTGGTGATTCATTATATGCATATTATTCCTGGGAAAAAATATGGTCCCACTGCTTGGGATGCTCTCCTGCTTGACTTATCAACAAATTTCCCAGACTCCTATTCACTACCTCAGTTTGTTCGTCAGTCTGAGGATGATAAGATGAGCTGAAACTCAGTTTGGTACCAAGTTTCTTCCACAATTTCCTCCAAATATGGCCCACAAATATGGTGTCTCTATCTGAAACAATACTCTTGGGCAACCCATGCAACATAACAACTTCTTTGAAGAACAAGTTAGCAACATGGGTGGCATCACTGGTTTTATAACATGGAATAAAATGTGCCATTTTGGAAAATCTATCCACTACAACAAAGACTGCATCATTCCCTCTCTGAGTCTTGGGAAATCCTAGAACAAAATCCATACTCACCATGTCCCAAGGCCTGTCTGGAATAGGCAAGGGAGTGTACAATCCTGCATTCTGTCTCCTTCCTTTGGCATATTGACAGATTTTTCAATTTTTGACAAACTTGTCCACTTCTACTCTCATATTGGGCCAATAATAGAAGTGAATCAGCTGCTCATAAGTTTTATCAGTACCAAAGTGTCCAGCAAATCCACCACTATGCTTCTCCTTGATCAAAATTTCTCTCATGGAACATTTTGGTACACACTGTTGGTTTCTTCTGAATAGTAAGTCCTCCTGTAGGAAATAATCTAGCCACTAGCTTCTATCTATTAGAACAGGGTTACAACATGCCTCAAATGCTTCCTTAAAATCTGAATCTGTTTTATACATTTCTTTGAGAAAATCAAATCCTACAACTTCAAAATTGGTTTCTTGAACAAGCATATGCCTCCTACTCAAAGCATCAGCTACTTTATTTTCTTGGCCACTTATATGTTTCAAAACAAATTTAAAACCTTGGAGATACTCTACCCATTTGGCATGCTTATGATTCAACTTTGGCTTCTGTACAATGTACTACAAAGCATAATTGTCCGAGTATAATACAAATTCTTTGGACATCAAATAATGCCTCCACTTTTTCAGTGCCTGAACAACTCCATAGAATTCCTTCTCATAAGAGGAATACATCCTTCTCGTGTAATTCAAATTTTTACTGAAATAAGCTACGGGCCTACCATCCTGACTCAATACAGCTCCAATGGCTTCTCAACTGGCATCACACTTCACTTGAAATGGTTTAGCAAAATCAGGAAAAATCAAAACAGGCTTTTTAGTTATCTTTTGCTTCAAAAGTTTAAAGCTCCTTTTCACTTCAGCTCTCCATTTAAATGGTTTTTTTCTCTTTTTTATTATCTCAATGATGGGTGCATTAATCTTACTGAAGTTTCTTATAAATTTCCTATAAAGACTGGCAAGTCCATGGAAACTTCTTACCTCAAAAACATTTCTGGGTGAAGGCCACTCCACAATTGCCTTAACCTTTTCTGGGTCCACCTTCAATCCTTCTGCAAAGACAAAAAAGCCCAAATACACCAACTCTTCCTTCATGAATGAACATTTCTTTAAGTTAATCAACAGTTTCTCTTGGTGCAGTTTCTTTAAGACATAATTAAGATGCCTTAAATGTTCTTCTTTAGTTTTGCTGAAAACTAATATATCATCCAGATACAATATCACAAATTTACCAATGAACTCTTTCGGTACTTCATTCATAAGTCTCATGAAATTTCTAGGTGCATTTGAAAATCCAAAAGCCATTACCATCCATTCATACATTCCTTCATTTGTTTTAAAGGCAGTTTTCCACTCATCACCCTCTCTTATTCTAATCTAATGATACCCACTTTTTAAATCTATATTTGAAAAATATTTAGCACCACTCAAACAATCCATTAAATCCTCAACTCTAGGTAAAGGGAATCTCTACCTGATTCTTATCTTATTGATCGCTTTGGAATCAGTACACATCCTCCAGCCTCCATCTTTCTTTGGGCTCAATACTGCCGGTACTGCACATGGACTCAAAATTTCTCTGATCAGCCCCTTGTCCACCAATTCCTGTACTTGTTTCCTGATTTCCTCATTTTTTGTGGGAGTCATTCTATAGGCTGCCTTATTTGGAAGATTTGAACCAGGGATAAAACCTATCTGATGGCTGATATTTCTCACAGGTGGCAGCTCATCAGGTAAATCATCCACAACAATGTCACAATAACTATCTAACATCTCTTAGTTTTCTATTGGCAAATCAAAAATCTTTGTAGAAGTAAGAACTAATTTAGGCTTGCAAACTAAAGCAAAGCTTACCTCTTCTTCTTCAATCTGCTGTAGATATTCCTTCCCGCCTAGCAAAATTTTTTTTGGATCAACCACTCTGCTTGATGGCTCTCCTTCTTCCATGGGTATCAATGTATGATGTACCCCATCCTTGAATAACTTGCAAGTGTTCTTCTTGCTATCATGCACTGCTGCTTTGTCAAACTGCCAAGGTCTACCCAGCAGTATGTGACACACATCCATGGGCATCACATCACACAAGACTTTGTCTCTGTAGTTTCCCATTTGCAGCTCTATCTCACACTATTCTATTATAATCCTCTGGTGCCCTTTATGTAGCCAGGACACCCTGTAGGGAGTTGGATGCTCCCTTGTCTTTAGCTTCAACTTCTCTATCACCTCAGTGGAAACTAGATTGTCTGTGCTGCCACTATCAATGACTAGCTGGCAGCATTTCCCTTGGACTTTGCAGATGCTCCTAAAAAAAGTCTTCCTTTGTACAGGCTCAGTGACCTCTTTGGCTTGTTTCAACAGGACCTTATTAACCACCAAGGACTCTCCCCTTTCTGGTAGAATTTCTTCCTCAATTTCTGCCTCTTCTCCAGCCTATGCAACAACAACATTCCTTGGACCAGCACCCACATTCTCTGGGCACTCATAGTGCTTGTGTCCCACTTGATGACATCTATATCACCTCAATTATCTACCTCTACCTCTGCCTCCTCTTCCTCTGTAAGAACCCCATCTACCTCTTGCATCACCCTCTGTAGATGCATTCTAAGGTGAGCTACTCTTAGCTCCTTCTCTGGGTGTAGTAGGCTTTCCTCTACCACCCTGAATTCCATTTCCATGGAAAGTACCTCTCTCTTTGGCAGACTTCTTCCTCAGGAGTTTCTACTCTGCTTTCAAGGCCATCTGATAGGCCTCTTCAATTGTCTTAGGAGACAGAAGAACAATCTCATCTTGGATCTCCAGCTTGAGACCATTCACATATCTGGCAGTCTTCTCTGGTGTGTCTTGAAATTTCCCAGCTCTTATACTTACTCTATAGAATTCTTCTGTGTATTCCTTTACTATCAGCAACCTCTGTCTCAGGTTCTACATTTGCCTAAACAATGTTAGCTGATAATCACTAGGTAATAAATTACCTTTTAACTTAGCCATCATTCTGGTCCAGCTCTTGATAGGTTTTTTGCCAACTCTCCTCCTTTCTTCTTGCACTCCATCCCACCAAAGTGGAGCATGTCCCTTCATCTTTGTTACTGCAAACTTGAACCTCTTATCTTCGCTCATTTCTTCATAGTCAAAACACTTGTTCATTTCATTAATCCAATCCACCAGCTCCTTTAGATTCAGTCCTCCTGCAAAACTCAACACTTTAATCTTGGGCTTAACTGCAGACCCCAGAACAGTTCTGAGGAGCCTCATGTCAAGAGGAATCTCTGCAATTTCTCCAGCTTCTTTTGTTTCAGGTTCACTGATGTCTTCAGGATCTCTGGGCTGTCTTCACTCCATGGCATCCATCCTAGATTCAAACCTCTGCAATATCCCCAACACTTCTGCATTGGAAATGGGTCTACCTCTCCTTCTGCCACCACCTCTACCAACTCATATTGCCATGTTAATTCTCTGCAAAAACAACTCAAAAACACGCTCTGATACCACAATTGACAACAACAAAACTAAATTTGGCCCCCTAAGGAGAGTTGGCCTCTATAGTAGCTCTGTCAAAATTTTCCTTCGAATTAACTCAATTCATTCCACGTAATCTCCTCAACTCTTTTGAAATTTTATTTATCAATTTCGGAGAAATTGACAAATAAATACCTTCAGCAAACTTTGGAAAATTAAATGTCTCTCTGAACCTTAATTCTCGTTACCATTTGGAATATTAGTCTTTTATAAACTGACAATTTATAAATAAACAACCTTAGGACTTGGGCCCACCATACACAATCAGAAGTTCAATTAAATACACACGCCTTACCCTAGATTAACCTTCGAGCAAGTCTGGGTGTGATCACCGTTCGATGGCCACCCTCCAGAACGGATGGCATGTATCAATATCGCGCTGACTTCCCTGCCTATAGTTAACGCGCGATGGGGTGGTTTTGGGACCCCACCTTATGCCACGTGTCGGCGAGTCTATGGGATCGCTCCAAATTCTTGAATACCACTCATCCCACAAAGGTGGTGAGATCAAAACCGCTTCTAGCCTTTGGACGGTGATTGACTGTGGGTTAACGCCTTCCCTTCTGTGCTCGCTCGTTCACTAACTCAGGTTCAATTCTCAGGATAGAATCCTCAGTTCACGACCAACTGAACTAATTTTGTGTAATCAGGGTTTCACTATCACAGAACAGAGTTCAATGGCCACAATCATACATAGACCTCCTCTACGAGTGGGATTTCGACAAAGCTTCTGAAACTCGCAATGTAAGTTTGTTACAAGGTGGAATACATTCGGTTATGGCTTCTTCCGGGATTTTATTTCAACAGAAATTATTTCGACAAATTAAGAGAAAACAATGGACCTGGAGATGTGGAGATTATATAACAACTCAGTTCAATAATTATATACAGAACAGTGTTCAATCGCCTCACAAGTAAGCAAATTCCCTCACAAATATCAATTCAAGACAATTTGATAATCCAAGAACACTGAAATCTATTCAACCAGAAGCAATTGCTTGACACACACAGATTTTATTGTAGAAAACTCCTCCCCTAGATACATCTGGGGGATACAATTTATATGCATTACAATGTGTCTCTTTGGTTCCTCGGTGAGGACCATTTATCTTCTAACAAAACTTAATCATAATATTTGAATAACTGAACATGACAGATGGAATGAACTAAACTATTCGACTTCTACTAACTCTAACTGATCTAAATGCAACAGTCAGCTAAGGTATTGACACCTTGCTGTTACAATTCGAATGATTTTGAACCCTCCTAGCCACAACATGTGGAAAAAACCTCCTACTTGCTGGCTAGTGTCTAATGCCCCTGCATCACCTCTCTTGGTACATTGGTGGATGGTTACCCAAGAGAGAGGGTTGATCCCTTTGTGTGCTACTTGCTTCTTTTGTGTGCTCCCTTGAGGTTGCAAGGTGGCTTAGGCGGCTAACCTTGGGTGGCTTCAACTATGGGATCATCTCTTGGAGTGTGCCAAGTGGTCCCGGAAAGTGACTTCTGCCACTCCTAGGACCGCGTGTCTTTTCAAGGGAAAGCTACGCAAATGCGCGCTTATCGAAGTAAAATACGCAAAAAGGCACATTTTGCCTGAGTATTTGGTGCACAATTTGATTTTTCCTCTTGAACTTAGAGATTTAAAAAAAAAAATCAGATCCTCTAGTGTGCCTCAACCCTATAAAACCTTCTGCGTAACATTTAATAATGTCATCTTTTCTTGTCCGATTTTCCAGTGATAACAGGGGTTGTTGTAATTTCCTATTACTTTGGGAGGAAAGACTGTCAATATTGATGTGATGGTAGTCCAAGGCCCTTTGGCTTTTAATTAACTCCTTGGGAGTGATTATTTATATCTCATGGGAGCTCTTGTCTCTTCACTCTTTCATGTGATGTGTTTACTGCATGAAGGAAGGATCGTGACCATTGATCATATTTCATTTGTTGGTCTTAATATGACTCCCATTCAATCAACTTCCCCAAATGGTCCTTATATGCAAGTGGTATCTACCCTACCGTAGGTTAATTATGCGGAAACCTGTTCCATGCTCTCATCTATTGATGATCTAGTCGGTGATATAACAAATCATGCACTTGGGGCTTTGGATCCTAATATGTCCATTATATTCCTTGATATATATCCCTTCCATAGTGTTTTTCTCCCATTTGATGAGAACCTCTTGGAATCCATGGCCTCTGATGGAGCATGATCAAGGTTCCTAAAGAAAATTTCTAGTTTCTTGTGTCAAGCTCATTAAAAGATGAAAAAAGGTCCCATCAGTAGAGTTCATTTCCATGTGTCAAACTCGTTAAAGAATTAAAAAATATATTATGAGAAAATTTCCTTTCCTTGTGTCAAGCTCGTTAAAATTTGAAAGAAGGTTCTTGGAGCACAATTTATTTTATTTTTTCAAGCCCGTTAAAAAATGAAACAAGGTGTCATGAGCATACTTGTTCTCCTATGTCAAGCGCATTAAAAAATGAAACATATATCCCCTTCCCATTCGAGTCTTTGATTAGATCTCGTAAATTCCCAATCAAACCTTTCACTTGATCTCGTGAATGGACCTTCATTTAATCCACCTATTAGTAACCAGTAGTCTACTTAGGTGCATGAAATGAAGCTTAGGGGAATGAACCTCAAATTGAGTCATTATGTTGGGGGCATGAAAATTTATTTCAAGCATAGTTTCCCATGTTTCAATGTTGTATAACAAATTAAACCATTCTCATCCTATTCTTGTGATCTCTATTTTTATCAACCTCATATTTCCATATGAGCCTTTATTTTCTCATTCCATCATCACCATATTCTTGGATAATCATACACTTTCACTTGGTGTTTTTACCCTTTCTCGAGGAACCACTACGATGAGTGGATTTATTAGCCAGTCTCTTGAACTTTGTGTATTTTGAGCATTTCCATCATGATCGGAACCAATTTCTACCTTTGATACCACTCCTTCCTCCTAGAGGAGTTCTTTTTCATCTCTATTCAAACTCCCAAAATATGAAAAGATTGACGAGCACTTGTCTTTTCAAACTCGTTAAAGTAAATTAAAAGACGTTTATTCAGTATAATTTTAACCATTTTCCAGATTGATATAGAATATTTACGAAAAGTAATACTTTAGTTGAACATGGATAAGAGGCTCTCTTGCATATTTTTTCTTCCTTTTCAGACTCAAAATACTATCTACAAAAAGGAACATCAAGATTTTTCTTTTTTGCCTCCTTTTCAAAATCTATAAACAAGAAAATGATGTCAAGTTTTACCTTCGATGGACTCGTTAAAACATCAAACAACTAACAATGGACTCGTAAAAAATGATGAGACCAAACTACTCATTCTCTGGGTTAGTTAAACATACTCGAAGGGATTCATTCAAAGGATTAACTTACAGAGAAATCATATTTTATCCTCCTCTAGCTTGTTAAAAAATAAAGCAGTACTGACCAATATGGTTAGAGAAATTGGGAAAATAGGGTACTCCACTTGTTAATGGCAGTGAGTCACTCTTTAACATGACACTCTTCCACTTCATCTCCATGGTTGTTGGGTTGGGAAATATGCTTGTATTTTGGTTCATCATACCATTTCAAAGCCTCCATTTTCAGTTTTAGGTCAATGCTACCAACTCGATTCAGTGTCGCCAATGTGTTTAAGAGGAGTCATTCAGTGAATATCTACTACAATACCCTTAAGCCTTCATTCCATGTCTGCATTCCTAATCCAGTTATGTATCAACATCATTCTATCTCAAATCATGATACCCATTTTGTGTCATTGATGGGGGGTACATCAAGGCTCTCTTGCAACGAGTCACTTCTTGTCGACATCAACTCATTATCCAGGAAGTTGAATTAGAAACAACCCTTCAGTACCTTGGTGCTTGCATACATCAATGGAAATTTTCCTCACTCTCGACTGTTGAAGATGGCAACAAGAAACAGTGAAGGAGGCATCCTGAAACATCTTTCCTGATCCTAGTTGGAAAGTGATCACCTAAACTAGGTGGGGGACCACACAGGTGATTTTTGTCGCAAAGTCTATTTTTAGACATATGGATCATGATCTATAAGTTGCGAGATGCTATTTATGGATGGTTGGTCATGTTGGTAAAAATAGATGGACCTCTATTTTTAGACATATGGGTGGTTTCTATTTTTAGACTGCTAGGCTAAAAATAGATATGTCGAATATTATTAGCTCTTAATAATATTTGGACTCTAAACATTATCTTATTCTCTTGGAGCACTTCAGTTAAGTGCACAGATGTGGCACAGGAGCTGACAGAAGGAATTATGCTATTCCCGAGGGTTAAGTGGAGCTATTGCATGGATACTTCAGTTAGAACTCATGTGACAGAGTTTGGTGGAGTTGATTGAGGAAGTTAGTGGAGTTGTATTCAGTTTAACTAATCTAAACATAGTTGAGCTTTTGTATCCAAGTTAACTAATAGATACAATTAGTGAGAGTGGTGTGAATTAATTATTAATTAATTCACTAATTATAAACTCATAAATCAACTAAAGAATACATCAGTTAACTTCAGTGCATGGACAGTTTCAGTGGAGACCAGTGTAGAAATAGGTGAAAGAGCATGTTAACTATCAGTTGTGACTATACTGTTGCTATTTGCAACACACAGATAGGTGGAGTAATCAATGAGGATTGTGCAGTTCAATCCAGGTGGTTTATCTATATAAAGAGGCCATCCCATAGCATTTAAACAGGCAATTGAGGTTGGCTATCAAGTGGCTAAAGGTTGGAGCATGAGTTTTGCTAGATCTAGTTTGATAGTGTGTAGCATGGGAGGTAGTGCATGAGAGCTTGCAAAGAGCTTTGTACTATGATTGTTACATGATCTCCATGACATGTATAATATACAGATAGTTGGGGGTTTTCAGCTTTAAGCTTTCCCATGAAATACCGTGTTCATATGTGTGAATTTTTATGGCTTTAATGTGTGCATGCAATTGATTTTATTTCCGCATGTGATGATCAATGGTAGAAGAGATTCTGTATTATGCATGAAGCTAAAATAGTGTGTGATCAGGAGAATCTCGGTGAATAACTCATCTATTATTCAGAATTTCTACATCGACAACATGTTTTACATGATTAACCTTCGACCAAAATATTATTTGTGGTGTTCAACTTTAACTCATTTATTCACAACATATTTATTTTATTGTAGTACCTTGAGAGCCATTAATGTCATCGATGTTGTCTCTCATGTGCATTAAAAAATTACATCATTGTTCGATAATTAGATGGTGTCTACCATGTTCAAATACAACTCATTGATTCACATGGTTAGACTCATACAGTGGATGGTGATGTGAACGAGACAGAAGACCCCAGATCTAGTTTCATCCATCTGGGCTATGATTATAGGATTAATATAGAATCACAATGTATGGTGGATACGATCACTCAGACAGTCATCCAGTAATGGGTCCCCCATTTTTCATTAGTGGACATGTATTTTATCCTTTGTACATGTAATGTTAGTTTATGTGTTGAGTATGGGTATGCCTCCCTCAGAAAATATTTCATGATGTAAATGTATTGTAACAAAACATGATCTCATCGGTTTTTCTTGATCCGAACTTGTCACAAAGTAAAGCACTTCAATCAGCAGTTCCAATTTCTGAATTTTCACTTTAGGAGGGCATTTTTTATAGGCCATTTGTCACATCTGGTCAATAGTCCTACAAACTAGATCAATCAAAACCCTTTTACCCCTTGTCATCATCCTTGCACAAATCCCTAAGCATGACTCTTTCTAATCCCTAAGTTTCTTCCTTAAACTACTTCGTTTCAGTCATTTGAAGGAAAAATTCACTCTACCTCCTTGGAGACCTCCATTCACCTTGAGGTTGCCCCTTACTCAGGTGGGCTTATCACCTATAGGTTGCCCCTTTTTAGGGTGAATTTATTCTAGAAATTTGGGAAAAATAAAAATATTCCCGAAACTTCCTATTCCAAAAGCTTACAAGAGTTGTTATAACTACTTACCTTGGATGAAAGTCCTGAATCCTATCCTATTTTACCTTGGATTTTTAATCCCTTATCCCTTGAGCTCATCCTCCAATAAAGAGTGGATCTCAATCCTAGATTGGTAGATGGATTATAACTCTCAACTTACCATCCTCTTCTATATATTTTGGCCATCTGCAAGCTGGGGGTTGACTTTTGGGAGATATATTCTACCCTCATGTTGTTGTTGTGAGAGTAAGTATTCCATGCATTAGGGTGACATAGAGGTACACTTTGTGGAAAACAAGGACATGTTAACTTGAAGGAGATATTCTACAAGATAAACTCCTATATTTTGTTGTAACTCGCTCCATTTCTATTAATGCAAAGAGTTCTTTGTTTTCCTATATGTGGTGTTATGATTTCATGTATTTCAATGCCATGTTGATCCATCGAATAAATTTATTAGATGATGTTTCATAGATGTCGTACATCACCAGCTTGTGTTGTTTAACTGTGCAAGTTCTAATTATAACATTCAGAGCTAGGATTGGAGTGTACAAGCCAAGATACGAGTGAATCATACGACGGATCCTCAGTAGGATTCATCCCACTGTCTATTTACTTAACAGAAAACATTAGCTTCTTTATCTTTCTGTTGTTCTAGTCTATGCAACCTAGTCTAGGGAAGATATTTCTTTCCACAGTCGTAGATTCTGTATAACACATGGAAACACTCGATTCTTCTCAGTGTGCTACAATAGTTTCAGAGATGTCATTGATGCTATTCAAATTGATGTTAACCTAATTTTTATAGTTATTATGGAATTTTAAACAAAGGAGTTGTTCTATTTGATTTGGAGAACCATGTCTGATTTATTTTCAGAAGAATATTCTCTTGGTTTCTTTAGTCTTTGTGTATCTTAATACCATACTTCAAGATGCAATTGGCGCAATGAAGTGTAGAGAAAAAACCTTTAGGGAATTGAAATGTTTTACACACAGAAAAGGAGGATGTTATGGCATATTCAAATGAGAGGGAGGAACCATTTACTTAGTTACTAAACATGGATCCATGTGTGATATTGAGCATGAGAAGTAGAATACTCACAACCTGATAAATATTGATTTCAAAATTGGGATTCTACTCTTGGGGACAAGGATGCAATAATTATGAATATTTCTTATGATTTATCACTAAATAATATTTTCCCACTAGGATATGTGAAGAATATTAAATAAACATAAATAAAATATCAGAGACAAACTTTGGTGGAAAAGGCTTCTCAAGCATCAATGTATTGTATTTCTCACACTCTACAAAGATGATAATCATACAAAATATATATACATCAAGAGTATGTCTTAAGATAGTGCATCTATTTTGAACACAATCACTTTGGTTGAGTGAATATCTCACCCACACACTAATCTAGGAGTCTAAATAGTTGGAGATAATCTCTCAACCAACTAGACCTAAAAAAACTCCCAAGTGTGAAGAATTCGCTCATTCTAGAATATAAAAGTAGGAATAAATCCAACTTTTATAATTTTAATTATTTTGGACTTTTTTATTATTTTATGTGAGAGCGAGGCTAACATTCCCCCCCTCAATCATAAGTCCAAACTAAGAACCTATTACCATGTCCAAGTCCTCATGCTGAAACTATTGAGTTGATCCTCAATGAATAACTGCCTAAAAAACTACCAAAACTAGATGCAAAAAAACTCCAATATAAAGAGAAAAAACCAATAAATATGAATCATATGTAAGTCGGATACATCCGTGAGAGTTGCTTAACATCTCCATCAAATTCTAGGATACAATGCAAAAGCATCCATCTGTCCTTTTCTTGGTCCAATGACCATGCAAGTGAACAAAATAATGTCCACAAATGCTCTCAATCAACATCCCAATCACTTATCTAGTGACAATTTTGATGACGCCAACTGGCATATTTTTTGAAGTTCAGATTTTCAATCGCTTGCCTAATGAAATTTTTTTGATGACACCCACAGACATATTTGTTGAAGTTGAGATTCCTAATCGTTTTCTGCTAGAAAATTCGTCGATGACCATTGGTTGCTTTGATTATGCCCACTGGAATATTTGTTGATGTTGTCAAAACTTTTAGCCTCACAACTAGCTTCAATTTCATTATCATTCCCTCCCTTTGTTAGCTGAATAGAGAGAAAATCACCTTCATTTGATTTTTGAACTTCCCCCTTTAAGGTGTAAGAGAGTTCTCTTTTTAATTCTTTAGGAAACTTTATCTTTACCTTTTTTTTTAAGTAGATTGTAGGGCTTATGCAATTTCTTCATTTCTAGAATCCATCTCCAAGGGTTTATCCAACCATAATTAACTGACACTTTAGTCATCTTCTGCATTCGAAATTTCTTTGGTAGACGATTTATCTTCCCATAATGAATACAGAGATGGAGGTTGAAACATTTAATCTCCATATGACCATTTCTCTTACAATGGTTACACATAACAAAATTATGGGTATTTTGTAGAAAAACTGCAATTACAAATTGAACTGGTTTTGAGAAATCTGGAATATAAAAAGTGCTTTCTTTTTTGTATCCCAAGCCATGTATATCTTTGTTGAAATATATTTCTTCCCAAGGTCTGATCACCTTCTTGGAAAGATCATTTTCTTGTTGTTCTTCACACCTACTACTATTGTTGATATTTTGTGTTGGATTCATTAAGTTATCTGTATCACATTGAGCATCAATCATCTCTATTAACAATTCATTTGTATCACTTGTTGCATCAAAATTTTCAATTAGATATTTAGTACTACTATTTGCATCATTTAGTAGCACAACTTGTTGGATGAGATCATTAGTGTCACAACTTTCATCAACCTAGTGGATTAGATCACTTGTGTCACAACTTTCATTAGCATGTTGAATGAAGTCATCTGTGTCACAACTTGCATCTATCTTTGTTGTACATTGTGCATCAAGTAGATATTGTTTTTCACTCAGTTTTATCTGGAGTGCATTAATGAGTTTTTATTTCATATCTAGTTCATTTTTAAGATCATTTGTTGCTTCTAATGTGCTAGTCATTTGATTTATTATGTTTTGATTTTGATTTAATTTCCATTCGAGTACTTCAATTTTGTTGTGCAATTCATGATTGCACTCTTGAAATTCTTTGATTTGTAGTTTGTCACTTTGAGATGTTTTCCTCCTTTACCCATTTTGGTATTTAACATGCTCGCTTGTACTCACTCACTCGATTATGACGCTCTCCTTCTTTCACACTCACTTGATTTTTCTTCAATGGGATGGGGGTGTCAAGTACCACCAAAAATGCACCCAATATGTTTTTACAATGATTTAATGACAAGTTCAAATGAATTAGACTTTACAAGAACCCAACCTCCTATCAATTTTTCTAAATGACTAGTTTAGGGTGTCGGGCTCTATCAATCATGCACCCAATTACAAAAAATGACTTTGACTCTTTACAATACATTAAAAATGACTAAAATATACTCATTATTTCTCCCAAAAAAAAAAAAAAATAATACACATTATCACTCCATTACAAAAGCTTCACTTTATTACCCCTTTTAAACTTTCAAAAAAATAATTGTATGAAATCACATTATAAAAGTGAATTGATTTCAAAAGTTCAATCTTTTTGCATGTTAAAAATTTTTAAAGCACACCTAAAGTGAATATAACTTTGTTTTAAACATGCATGTATATGCACCATAAGTGAAATAATCCACTTTTTTTGAAATAATATGCATCATACGAAAAACTTTTAAAAAAATTGGACGCACACCTTGACCTAAGTCCTCTTCTTCACCATTTCCTTCGTAGCCGCAACTAAAATCCACATCATTCTTATGAAACACTTCAAATTTTTCAAGGCATCCAGTCTGCAATTCCAACCAGCATGGCTCTCCAACACAATCGAAGATCTGAGCAACTCCACTCTCCCACGCAGCCACGATACCTCCAAACGTATTGTCTGTAAATATCACAACTATAAACAAGAAGCCTACCATTGTCCGGTAGTTATTATTCCTTACAAGATCCAGGAAGTAAATATCCATAGTTTTCCAGATTGAATTTTTGGCCAGGAACTTTACAACGTGGAATTACAAGAGGATCAATAAAGTTCAGGTAAGCCTTCTCCCATTTGAGAAGCTAAGCTTTCTATCAATTCATTGCGTGACACGATGGCTTTTATAGGTCTTCTCACCAGGTTTTCCAAATAACAACAACAATTTTTTTTTTGACGACGACAACATGAAGATTCAAAAATGAGAAAGGATTGAAAATCAGGAGGCTGCACGCATTGGAACGTTGAATTCCAGGAGGAGGTTTTACGTTATACATGTAACTTTTTTTCTTGCTTTCGGATAAAATATTTGATGCTATGTCCCAGACGACATCGTGTTTTTTCATTTGAATGGGTATTATGTCTAGGAAATACAGAGAATTGAAAGTATGGACTGGACATGAAAACCACCATGTTGCTTCCTTTGTCGGTAAAAATATTTGATTTCATATCTGAAGGTTACAAATTCTGAGATCTTGAGTATACGTTGGGCACTTCCCTTTGTAACATTCATTAAAATGGAAACCTTCCATGAGAGGCTCATTCCATGTGCAGTGCCAAGAGCGACACCAGGACTACCATCAATGTCATATCGATAGTGTAGTGACTAGGATTATTTTATTGCTATGTGTCGGTGCTCACTAGTGAACTCAAATTATTTTGTTCCATTATCTCCAAATAACCTCAGTCCTCAATTGATATTACTTTGAAAAATATTTCACAGTTTTATTTCTTCATACCTTTCACCAATATGTGATCACATGGATCTGATAACAAATAAAGAATATTAAATAAATATAAATAAAGTATTAAAGATAAATTTTGGCAGAAAAGGATTCTTATTTTCTCACACTCTACAAAAATGATAATCATACAAAATATAAATACATTATTAGTGTCTTAACATAGTGCATCTATTTTGAACACAATCACTTTGGTTGAGTGAATATCTCAACCAACTAGACCTAAACAAACTCCCAAATGTGAGGAACTAACTCATTCTAGAATAGAAAAGGAGGAATAATTCCAACTTTTATAATTTTAATTATTTTAGAATTTTTATTGTTTTATGTGAGAGTGAGGCTAATAAAAATGACCTTGAATATTTTAGAATGAGCATGAAGATAATAAAAAAATTTAGTCCGCTAGAATTTGGTTGAGCTAACATTTATAACTTTTAAGATGTTAACAAAATTCTTAAACTATTCCAGCTTTTTTGTGTTCATGAATGATGCCTTGTTTCAGACACTGTGGATCTACAATTAGACATGTGGAGAATAACAACATGAATGAGTTACTATAGGTATCATATTCCTCTGCTTGCATTGACAATATCCTTTAGGGAATTGTTCAACAAGGAATGACCTCATCAAGAATAGATTCAAAATCACTCAAAGGTAAACCAATGTAAGATGAACTAAACATGGAATTCATGTTTTTTGATAATCCTTCTCTACTCATTCATGTTAGAAAATCTATTCAGATGTCATTAATTGTAAGAAGGATGATAATATTCTCTTTTCAAACTAGCCAATGTGATCAATAGTATCGGGGATAAATTTGAGTTCCATTAGTTTTATATGATTTTCTAGATTATACAATGTTTTATGATAATAGACCTACTAATTTTTACTTGGGAAAGGGATATAGCTCCAATTATACCTCACATAGCCAAGGACTCGTGATAGCACTTGCTATTTCCATTTCAAATGAAAGATGGCTCTCTAGCAGAGTTTTCAAAATGACCAAGAGTAAATGAGGAATGGATCTTACTAACAAAAAAGAATGTTGAGTACACATGGCTTGTAAACATCAGGAAAAAAATATTTGTTGCAATACAACCGGAGGTAATTTGCGAGTGATTCCTGGTATGGGAGCACTTTGTCAAAGTATTTTTTTTAATAAAGTAACAATTGGATATGGTAAAAGTTTCACTTCAATGGGTTGAAAATATTGCATGATTTAAAGGGCAGATGACATATTTTTAGTTGGAAATGTCAATAGCTTCAAATTTAAAGGAAACGGATCAAAAACTATAGAATTCAAAAAGAGTCATATTAGATTTTAAGGAAACATTTGAGAATTAATTCCAAATTTTTGGGCATTTGACATATTTTAAGGAAACAATTTTAGATCTCTTGCAATTGATTCAAAATCTCTTTTATTTTCAGTTTATTGTTATATTTTTTTCTTGAAAGCTTGTAATAGCTCAAGGATTATGATTTTCTATATATATATTTATTTGTAATGAAAAAGGGTTTGATTTTAGAGTTTCAATCAAAGGCTTTTGGTTTTAATTCGTGACATACTTTGTTACATATGTAAGTTATTTGATGTGTTTCATTATCTTTTCTTTCATATAGTTTGAAGTTATATGGATCATTGGGAGAGGTTATGCTAAGAATTGGACTCCCTTAAATCCTGAGCAAGGTTATATTCATATTGAGATGACCAATAGAAAGTGTTTCAATATTGGTCCCTCTGTATCTATATTTTGTTGAGTTATTGAAGGATATTCTCATGCTTTCCAATATCATCCACTGGCATAAGTCTTTAGGATGAGCATATGGTTGTTTCTTCTAATATTTTTCCCATATATTTCAAGCTATGTTACTTTGTCATGATTGAGTGTCAATGCTTTGATTGGGCTTTCTAAAGGGAGGGCTTCATTAGTTGACACATTGATTTGAAACCCAGAGCAACCACCTCTCAAAACCCTTAAATCTGACCACTTTGTTTGAAAGGATATTGTTCATTGACATGAATAGTCATTAGCCTTGTAAAATTTGAGGGAGCCCCATCTAGTTCAAAGGCCAGTTTGAGCCTAAAGTAGGGTGAGTTGATTTCTTGGCACAAGTTCTAGCAAAAAACTATCTCCATGAAATAGATACAACATTTGACATTGTTTTAGGGGAACAAAATAACGATATATTTCCATGGGGAAACGATAATAGACTAGATATATTCTTTGATGGTGAACATAGATTAGAAATTGGATATTAGTTAAATTTATTTCACCTTGCAGATCCACTTTGTTTCTATTTAGTGATTCCATGGGCTAATGATTCCATTGGTTTAAGATGACTAGTGCATTCATTGATATGTGATGTTATTTTTCTTCCTCTTGAAAATAATCACAAATCCTAGATATATACAGAAAATGGTTTCAAGGTTCTTCAATGACGTATGTTCTTGCAGTTTGTTGATTTCCACTTGTAAGCATAAGTTATCTATGGAATTTGAATCTCATATTGTACATTATTTTCATCTTTTCAGTTGAATGCAAGGTGGGAAGTTTGGTTATGCTTAACAGGGCAGAGTTTTAGTTGAATAGTGTAGGGAGTGTGTAATTGAATAAGATCATTTTTGTGCATTTGGTGTGCATTAGGCCAGCAAAATAAGACTCCATAGCCCAATGGTTAAAGAACTGGTGCATATATATATATATATATATATATATATATATATATATATATATATATATATATATATATATATATATATATATATATATATATATATATATATATATATATATATCAATTTGTTTTCAATATGCTTAGGAGGCTTCTATTTGCAACATGTTGATTTCATATGGCATGGTTTTTAAAGGTTGGTAGCATAAATGGACAATTTGCTTTACAAATTCAAAATGGTGGTTTACAGGCTAAGTCACAATGATTGATGTGTATTGATATGACTTCATGCCCAAAATATTTAATGCACCTAGTCTACAATTTCTCTACATCCCACAAGGGGAAGCAGTCCCGAGTTAGAGCCTATCTTGTCGCTAAAAATGACCCAACAAAATTTTTTCACCTCTCGTGTTTTGAGAGTTGAATGTTCCAACAAAATGATAGATTATTATTTTCATCTATTTTCTTCATTGATGTTGCCATGTGGCATGTCTCTATTCAGTCATGCTTGTCATGCCTAAAAGTTTGTATGGAAACTATCCTTTATCTAAATGTTCCATTCCGTAGTAATACTTGATATCTCTAGAGGTTGGAACCAAAATTGGGCATGATTAGCATGTTCCTTTTTCACCTTTTTTCTTCAAAGAAAAATCTACCTCCAAATAGCTAATGAAAGAGAGAGTTGAAGGGTTTGCACAAGAATTTAATGAATCAAATTTATTTTTAGAATTTTGTAAATGTTATACAATTTGCATTGTGAAATAGTATATGCTTAGTAGAAGGATAATAATACTGTGAAAATGAAATTATCTTTTTGGTTTTGGCTTCTCATATTTCTTGTAAGTTACTAAGAATTAGTGGTATGGTTATTATTTCACGTGGTGTATCTCCATCTCCTAGATATCAACATGCTATAGTCTTGTTAAGGAAAAGCTCCATGTTTTTAGTGGAACTCTAGGAGGTGGTCAAATGGTAGAGGATTCTTCGAGTGTTTTTCGTATCTCCATCTCCTAGATATCAACATGCTATAGGTTTGTGAAGGCAAGGCTCCATGTTTTTACTGGAACGCTTGCAGGTGGTCGAATAGTAGAGTATTCTTCGAGTGTTTTTTGGATGCCACAGTTGGAATCTGGTCACGAAAGTAGAGGTATCAATGAAATGGGCTAAAATCAATGGTGTAATGTCACATAGTTAAAATTGCTCCAGGTCAATAGTTAATATTCATAGCAACTTCCCCTAGTTTTCAAGCTTTACCAAGGGGGGGCGTTATATGTTGCTTTTCGAAAATAAAAAATTTGAACATGTGCTGGGCAGAGGTTAAAAGAAGAGACCCCCTTAGTCATCTAGAAAACCACGGAGCACGCCTCGCAAGACTAATTTTGGAAACCACTGGTTTCCAGGTAGTGAATTTTAGGCTTATTTTCCGGGAAAATGGAGATGAATTTCCAAAATCCACGATATGGGTTTTCTTTGTAGAATGACATCAACTAGTTAACACGGGAGAGTTTTTGTGAAATTGTGTATGGTTTGAGATATTTTTTTGTTCTTATAAAGGGTATTTGTTCAGATTTCATGAACGACTAGATTGCCAAAACGTCCGACGTATGCAACAGGCAGGATCAACTGGCAGTGAATGGAGTTTAGAGATGTATAATGTAGGGCCACATGATACTAATTGCTACATTTAAATCATTGAGAAAATATTTAAAGAAGGAATTTACAAAATACCGATTGATAGGTACTTTACCGTAAACTGTTGAAGAATTTTCTAGACAAAAAATGAATTATGAAGATCTTGCAATATGTTGGTTAATGTTGGCAGCAACATTTACACTGTAAGTTGGTTAATGCTGTCAACAACATTTACACTGTAAGTTGGTTAATGCTGGCAGCAACATTTACACGGTAAGGGTGCATTATGCAGGACTTCATTATAAACGGTTTGATATATGATTCTTTTACAAATTGGGTTTACGCTCTATCATTCAAAACTTTTAAAGATATGTCATGTTTGTGATTCTAAATGAGTGCCTGGCATAGAATCTACAAGTCCTATATATTTTACACCACGTGTCTAAATGCTCAACGCCAAGTGCCCAAGTCTCAAATGCCTACAAACTTCTACAACAAAATTGATGGAGAGAGAACTATTTGTCTCCATTAGATCCAAAGTTCGTGTGTTAAATGAAGATATGCGATTGGCACATTTCATTACAGCTATAATGAAATTTTCATGGATATATCCAGATTTTATTGTATTATTGATTTTAGAAATATGGTTGGATATTGTGCACATTTTGGGCTTTAGACTTATACATACAAAGTTGATCACCATTTTGCAACCAACCTTCTATCGTTCTCTCAGATGCTACTAGTGGTTTCAGTGAAGCCTCTGTCATCGGCAAAGGCACATTCAGCAAAGTATACAAGGGAAATCTCAATAATGGTTAACCTGTTGCTAACAAAATCTTTGAACTAGATTGCAATGTATCCCCACAAATTTTTAAGGAACACTACTCTAAACATGGTTTACAAGTATGTAAAAATAAAATGATGATGAGGAGATCATATGCCAATTCAAATGGTCTTATGGAGTCTTCTAGCAATCTGCACGAATCTCCATTGTGAAACGAGGAAGTAGTTTGAATATATTGTGAAAGAGATGACCTTGAATATTTTTTTCAAAGCTTGAATTCCTTGAGTTCATAGCCATGGGGGCTGCCATTCATGACAACATACTTCATGGTGATGAGAAAAGGGTTCTTTCGTTTTGATATAACTCCTCTGTCCCTAGGAATTGAAACTCTCGGTGGAGTATTTACAAAGCTTATTAATAGAAACCCAAAGGAGAAATTAGGTCTAGGATAAATTTTTAGTTTACTTCGTATCTTTAGGTCGTGGGAGCTGCGAAAAGTTAGAAATATTATAATAGATGCCACTTTCTCCCAATTAGGTAACATTGGAAATGGGGTTATTGAAGTTTTTTTTATAGCTCTACATTAGGGTCAAGGCACAACATTAAATGAGCTCATTTTGTTGCTAGAAGAAAAAATTTCATTACTACGAGTGGTCTAGATGTCATTCATAGGGGTCAATTTCAGCAAGGGTGTTATAGGTCAATTTGGGCATCATCCCCCAAGACCTGGTCAAATTGGGCATCATCCACCAACACTAATGAATAGGGTATATCATCTTCTAATTTAGTTGTTATATGCCCTAAGATAAGTCATTCCATTGATGGCTTCAATTGTGAGATTTCCAAGGCTTTAAGTATAGATTATATGACCCATTGACTCATCAACGCTCCTTTTCATGGGCCTAACTATGTTGCAGTGCACTTCCCGACACTTAAGGGTGAACTGGTCTCCTGGGAGCTAAATCATCATTGTTTCGAGAGTCTCCACATGTCCAGCGCCTTCTAGAAGAGCTCATAGGTGTCATACGTCGAATACAAGTCTTCATCCATCACCACTAAACTTGGAAACATGTCTCACCTATTATTAGAAATCCATTCAATTCCATTTATTGCAAAATACCTTCAATTTCCCTATAAATTGAGCACTCATCTAATTGTTAGGGAGGGAGAAATTTGTGTAATGTTATGATGTTGGATTCTCAATTGATGAGAGCTGGAAGTACTGTTATTCTGCTGAGATGATGCTTGGTGTGATGAGGACGAAATGAAGTTGGAGCAGAATCGATCTATCGGTTGTATTCTTATCCTCCTACTTTCTTAGGAATGATATATGATTATTTTCTCATATGTATTCTTATATCTTGTGAATTGCATTATCAATTGTTATGTATTCTCATATCTAATCGGTTCGATTTGGTTAAAATAAGTAGATACTTGTATATTTGTATGTTGTTTGTTGTTCTTTGTCTTTGATTGCATGTATCAATCTAGCGGCTTTTTTTGGATTGAGAGCAACGACAATAGTTAAAGAAGGAGAAAGAGAGAGAAAGGATCACAAGTAGGTTTCTTTCCTTTCTGTCTATGTATTTGTCTTAGAGAAAATAATAGTTGTCTTTCTTCTGTTGTTATGAGTGAAGGAACACCACACTCAAGGAATCTAGTTTATTCGTATATTAGAATTATATATAACAAATTGGCAACTCCACTAGGGACCCATCCATCATTACTAGTGTTTTTGTCCTTGTTTACCACCATTAGTATATTTTACTTCATTTTATCAGTCATTTTAATGAAAATTTTTCCTTAGAAGTGTGTTTAAGCTGCTTTTTTTCCAAACTTAGTTGCGCTCAACGCATTGTTGGTAAGGGTACAGTGCGTTGTAGTGCACTGTATCCCACTCTGGGGTGCACTACAACGCAGTGAGGCCCCTTACAGGGTGTGTTTCCCCCTCAGCCAGCCAAATTCCATCATAATTTGTCTTTGCTTTCAGTTTCAACCAATTGTCTGTTGTATTCTCAGATGTCTAATTTCCCTTAGAGACAAGTAAACATTATATGTTCTTCCTCATTTGAAAAGTTGTTTGTTCAATGCTTCATTAGCTATTTTCTTTATGATTGGAAAATTAAATTTCAAATTTGTAAATTTTGTATTAGATCAATTCTTTGTTTTCAAAAAAGAAATTTTCATTCCATTCTTCATTTCTTAAAGGAAAATTGTTGTTTCATTTTTCATTTTCCTATGAGAAAATTGGTGTTTCATTCCTCATTTCTCGAAGGAAGACATTTGTTTGATTTATTTTTCCTTAGATGAATTCTCCGTTTTCAAAAAGGAAATTTTTGTTTCAGCCTTCATTTCCTAAAGGAAAATTGTCATTTCATTCTTCATTTTCATATGAGATTTTCTTTTTTTCTCATTCCCCATTTCTTGAAAGAAAACATTTGTTTCATTGATTTGTGAATTTAGTTTCTTTTTACTCATTCACATTAAAGGAACTGAAAATAAAAACATGCATGTGAATTTAGATATTGGGTGTGTTGCATAGGAACATATTAGGAAAATTTGCATTTAGTTTGTGCTCTTTGTTGTATGCTCAAAAATTTGATTGTTCTTTCCCCTTAGTAGCTAGGATTTTCATTGAAAAACTGAATTGAAAAGTTTCCTTCTCATTTAGTTTGCATTTTAGGAATTTCCCATTACATCACGTGGTGAACCTCAAATATAAATTTTTAAACAAGATCGACATAAAATTCACCTCAACCTAAGAAAGCATTTTAACATTAGTGATAACACTTAGAAGGTCTAGGCTAGAGACGTGTTCTTGCATCATTAAACATAGAAATTGTCACTAACTTATCTGCGATACATTCTGAATGTTAAATCCCACTCTTTGTACATAATTATATTGAAGCTCTTCCACGTACCTTTAGGTATATAAGGCGGTGTTCTAGTACAAAAAGTACAAGGGGGTGCTCTCACTACGCGGTTTCACATTAGACAACGCTAACACGGATTTGGGCCTCCACGTACCTTCGAGTATATTTGGGAGGAAAAAATTAGGTTTTTTACCATCCATAGGTAACTGAATCAGATGCCTTGTAACTTGTGATACATCGAAAACCACATTCGGAGTGATTGCTTGCCCATGCTTCTTGGTTCGCCAGGAGGTATTCTGTAGTTCACAATTACTTGGTAAACCTTTTGGCTAGTATCACCCTTTAATTTGTTTATTTGTTTTTGTAATAAAATCAATCAGTCATCATGGAAGAAGAACATCCCTTTCCCCATCACTCGCGTATAATATAACTTAAACCACCTTTACCGCCAAAATCCATTTTTGGTTGGCAAAGGTGGCCTCATTCTATCGAAACCAGTACCATCAATACCTCTAGTGAATCATCTTCATCACATATACCAGAGTCATCTCGATTCGTTTCTACACATCCTGGTTTATATACTGTCATTGAAACGGAGTCCTCACAACTACTTTTGGATACTGCACTTCCAATTAGTGAGACCATACCTCCCGAACCCGACGTTGTTTAATTAGAAGTTGATCTGGATCCCATAATTATTTTACCAGAACATCTAGATCCCGAATTCAAACAACTAGAATTTGTTCCTATATCGGTTGCTCGTTAGTAGATTATAACCTTTGAGTCTTCCCTCTCGTGCAATCAACCACCTAAAATATATCTCAGGCCTGACCCTGAAATTCTTCCATCTGTTTTGATTTCGATTGAGGGAGAACCTCAACAAGAAACATTCCCCTCAAATCCAACTCATTTTTTGTCAGAGCTTTATCTTAATGATTCTATTCCTCAATTGAATTACATTTCTTCTGTTGATCCTATTTCAATTCAAGTTCCTGTAGATCCTATAGGGTATACACTACGTCATTTGACCATGGCTGAGTCAACATCTCGAGTTGTACCATCTGTTACAGTTGCGACAACATCTACTATTGCTACTCCTTCAATGTTTACCATGTCACATTCCAAATTACCCTCTGACATTCCAAAATTCAATGGAAACATCGGAGGAGACCCGTTAATTCATGTTATGACTTATCATTTGTGGTGCCCATCAAACTCCTTATATGATGACTACATTAGACTATGTCTTTTCCAGCGCACGCTCACTGGTTTGACTACAAAATGAGGAACTTTATTTTAGTGTGTCAACCTTGTTAAAAAATTAAACAGGTGATGAGGAAAGTTATTTTATTGTGTCGACCTCAATAAATAAAACATATTTTTGAGGATATTTCTTTAACTGTGTCAACCTCGATAAATGAAACAGATTTTGAGGAAAGTTATTTTACTCTGTCAACCTTGATAAATGAAACATATTTTTGAGTATTGTTATTTTACTGTGTCAACCTTGATAAATGAAACAGATTCATGAGCATATTTCCTTTTCTTGTGTCAAGCTCATTAAATGAAACAAGGTTCCATGAGCATAGTTCCTTTTCTTGTGTTAAGCTTGTTAAATGAAACAAGGTTCCATGAGCATAGTTCTTTTCCTGTGTCAAGCTCGTTAAAAAATGAAACAAATTCTCTCCTAATTAAGATGAGTTTTCCATATGATCTCGTAAATGAACCTTCATTCCATCCAGCTATTAGTAACCACTAGTCTACTTAAGTGAATGAAATAAATCTTGGGGGTCATGTATTCTTGGAGTGGGCATTCAACATGTGCTCTTGCAGCGGGCATTCAAAACTATCTCGAGTCCATTTCGGTTATTATTTTCAAGACTTGTTAAACTCATGAAAATCCTAAGTTTCTTTTGCTATATTTCATGCTCGTAAAACACATGAAAATGTTGAGTTCTTCCCATCTTTTCCTGCTTGTAAATTAAATTGAAATTCAGACAAAGCATACTTTTATCCTTTTTTTTCGAGCTTTGATAAAAATGAAAAAGGAATTAAAGCACACTTTTTCTCTTTTTCGAGATCTAATAAATGCGAGAAAGGAACCCCTTGGAGTCTTCTTTATCTCTTTTCAGACTCCAATAATGTGAAAATATTGCCAAGAACTTGTCTTTTAGAGCTCGTAAAAGTAAATGAAATGACATCTACTCAGCATAAGTTTAACCCTTTTCCGAACTAAGATATATTATTTATGAAAAAGGAAAACCTTAGTAATTCCTCATCTTTTGCAATATTCATAAACATTGATTTTCATGAAATTCATCCCTAAACATGGTACATCAAGTCATATTTTGTGTCCAAAATCATTACTCCCATTTCACGATTAAGTTTCTTCATGTCGACATCAGCTCATCATCCAGGAAGTTAACTTAGAAACATTTTTCTATTACCTTGGAGCTTTCTACATCATCGACAGGTTTCTCTCTTCTGGACCTTCGACCGAAATATTTTGTTTGGAATTCCACATTAAATCATATATTAATGCCTTGAAAATTGTACTATAGTGTCTTGAGAACCATTAACATCAAAGGTTGTTTCTCTCATATCTGCTAACAACTCACATCAATGGCTGGTAATCAGATGATGTCTTCCCATGTTTGACTTCAAATCATATATTCACATGGTTAGACTTGTTCTTGAACGATCGAGTGAACGAGATAGAAGACCTTGGATCCAGTTTCATCCATCCTGATTTTGATTTCAGGAATTGCACACATCATCTGTACGATGGCTTTAAATACAGATGGTCATCCGAACATGGGCCTATACCTGCAAGCATGTCTATATCTGTAGATGACTTTCTGAATTATGTACATGTTATGATAGTTTATGTGTTGAGCATGGGAATTCCCCCCTTAGCAATTTATGTCCAAGATGTAAGATATCATGATGTAATGTATTCCAAATTGATGCAGGTCACCCTTTGCTTCAAATCCTACTCATCACATTGTAAAGCATCTCATCCACATATTATCATTATTTTTACTTCATGCTTTAGGGGGCAGCTGTTATAGGTCAATTTAGGCATCATCCCCCTAGAACTGGTAAAAATAGGAATCACCCCCCAATACCAATGAATAGGGTCTATCAACAGGCTAATTCAGTTGTTATATACCCTAAGAGAAGTTATTCAATTGATGGCTTAAATTGTGATATTTACAAGTTTTAAAGTATATATTATATTACCCATTGACTCATCAACGCTCCTCTGCATGGGCCTAACTTTTTTGCAGTGCACTTCCCGACACTTAAGGGTGCATTGGTCTCCTAGGATCAAAATCGTCATTTTTCTAGGAATATCCACATGTCCAGTGCCTTCTAGAAGAGCTCATAGGTGTCATACTTCGAATACAAGTGTTCATCCATCACCACTGAACTTGGAAACATGTCTCACCTATTGTTAGAAATCCATTGAATTCCATTTATTGAGAAACTACCTTCAATTCCCCTATAAATTGAGCACTCATCTAAGTTATAGGGAGGGAGAAATTTGTGTAATGTTATGTTGTTGGATTCTCAATTGATGAGAGTTGGAAGTATTGTTATGATGTTGAGATAATGCTTGGTGTGATGAGGATTGAATGAAGTTGGATCAGGTTGACGATGAATCGATCTATTGGTTGTAATCTTCTCCTCCTACTTTATTAATAAATATATCTGTTCATTTCCTCATATGTATGCTTATATCTTGTGAATTGCATTTTCAATTTTGTATGTTCTTTTTCTTTTATTGCAGGTATCGATCTAGCGGCTTTTGTTGGATTGAGAGCGACGAGAACAATGAAAGAAGGAGAAAGAGAGAGAAAGGGTCACAAGTAGGTTTCTTTCCTTTTTATCTATCTATTTTTCTTAGAGAAAAGAATAGTTGTCTTTCTTTTATTGTTCTGAGTGAAGGAACACCACACTCAGGGAATCTAGTTTATCTATAGATTAGAATTTCGTATAACAAAGGGAAAACTAGAAAATGTGTAGGGAAACAATGGGTTCTTCTCATCGTGTTAAAATAGTTTTGGAGGGGTCATTGATGCCATTCAAATTGATGTTAACGTGAACACAATAGTTATTATGGAATTTTCAACAAAGGAGTTGTTCTATTTGATTTGGACAAGCATGTTTGATTTATTTTCAAATGAATATTCTCTTGGTTTCTTTGTCCTTTGTTTATCTTCATACCAAAAATTCAAGGTGCAATTGGTGCAATGAAGTGCAGATAAAAAGACATTAGGGAATTGAAATGTTTTACACACATAAAAGGAGAATGTTATGGCATATTCAAGTGATAGGGAGGAACCATTTACTCAATTACTAAATAAGAATCCATGGTGTGATTTTCAGGATGAAAAACATACTACTCACAACCTGATGCATATTGATTCCAAAATGGGTATTTTGTACTTGGGGAAAAGGATGCAATAATCATGAATAATTCTTGTGATTTATCACTAACTGATATTTTCCCACTAGGAGATGACCTTGAATTTTTTGGGAATGACCATGAAGATAAAAATATTTGTATTATGCTATAATTTGGTTGAGCTAACATTTATAACTTTGAATATGTTGATCTACAATTGGAAATGCAAAGAATAACAACATAGATGAGTTACTATAGGTCTCATATTCCTCTTCTTGCATTGATAATATCCCTCAGGGAACTTTTTACCAAGGAATGACCTCGTCAAGTCCAGATTCAATAGCACTTAAAGGTAAATCATAGTAAGATGAACTAAATATGGAATATATGCTATGTGATAATCATCCTGTACTGGATTCATATTGGAAAAGTTATTCAAATGTCATTTATTGTAAGAAGGATGATAACATGCTCTTTCTAGCCAATGCGATTAACAGTATCAGGGAGAATTTTGAGTGTTATTAGTTTTATAAGAATTTCCAGATTATGCAACGTTTTATGATAGTAGACTATTGAATTTTACATGGGCGAGGGCTATAGCTCCAATTCTATCTCACATAGCCTAGGACTCGTGGTATCACTTTCCATTTCCATTTAAAAGGAAAGATGGCTCTCTAGCAGAGTTTGCACAATGACCCAAAGTAGATGAGGAATGTATCTTACTAGTGAAAAAGACTAATGAGTAAGAAGAGTTTGAAAAAATTAGAAAACAAAGATTTGTGGCAATATCGTTGGAGGCATTTGCGAGTGATTCTTTGTATGGGAGAACTTGGCCATTGTATTTTTTTTAAGGGTAACAATTGGATATGGTGAAAGTTTCACTTCAAATATTGGCAAATGTTGCCTGATTTAAAGGGAATTTGACATATTTTCAATGGATAGTATCAAAACCTTCAGATTTTAAGTCAAAGGATCAACATCTATAGAATTAAAAATTAGTCATCTTTGATTTGAAAGAAACATTTCAAAATTAATTCTAGATTTTTTGGCATCTGACAGATTTTAGGGAAACGAATCTAGATCTCTTGAAACTTATTCAAAACCTCTTTTATTTTTATTGTATTTTTAGATTTGTATTCTTGAAAGCTTGTAACAACTTAATTATTATGATTTTATGTATATATTTTTATTTTTAATGAAAAAGGGTTCATTTTTGTGCCCAAAAACATTACTAATTTGTAAAAGCTTGATTTTTTCATAGTTTCAATACAAAAATTTCATTTTTAATTTATGACAGTCTATTACACATCTAATTAGTTTCTTGTATTTAAGTATATTTTCCTTCACATATTGGGAAGTTATGTGGATCATTAGGAGAGGTTAGGTTAAGAACTAGCCTCCCTTAAATCACAAGAAAGGTTATGTTCATAACTGAGATGACCACTGAGAAAACTTGTCAATATTTGTCCCTTTGTACCTGTAGAGTATTGTAAATCTACATTTTGTTGAGATATTGAAGAATCTTATCACATTTTATGATATTATTCGTTGACATAAGTTTTCATGCTGAGCATAAGTGTTATATAATAGTTTCTTTTGATCTTCTACCCACATCTTTCAAGCTATGTTACTCTGTCATGATTGAATGTCAACACTTTGATTGGGCATTCTAAAGGGAGAGTTTCATTATTTGAAGCAAGGAATTGAAATCCTAAGCAAGCACTTCTCAACAATCCTCCTTTGATTTGTAGTGTAATTCGCAATGGAATACAATCACTGAGCTCTAATTACCACATTGATATTTGGTAGATCCACCATAAGAAATTCATATGTCAATGTGTAATTTCCCACGGTTATTTTCATATTATGAATCGACCTAGTGCATTCCATATAATGTCCACCTTTTATGATCATTATGAGGCACTCAAACTCCTATATTAGTATCACCCTCTGATCCACCATTATTGCATCTATAAATCTATGGGATGTCATATTGTCATTCAACACTGTCACCTTATGTCCCAATAAAACCCTCCTGACTTTGAATGTGTGGAATTGAGGAAGTCCTAACATGGATGAAATAGTGGTTCCTTTAGCCTTAGCCTATGATGTCTCCTCAACTACTCTTTGATTTCCTTGTTCCTGTACCAACTCCTCATCCTCCTCTTCATTTTCGTTATCTGAACAAACCTCAAAGTAAATGGCTTTACTAGTCTTTTCTTTCCCTACACATATGTGTATTGGTGCCTAAGGCTCCTGGAAACTGAAACATAGATTTTTATTCCTTATCTCTTTTTGGGACTCCTCATCCTTGTTTGGTTGGTTTAACTTCTTTGATATTCTTGGGGAAGGATGGTTTATAAGGAAATATTATTTTAGAATAACATATTAATTGCATCTAGATCTACCGGTGGAATCCTATATAGTGGAAAACTTGTAAACCTTAAACCAACCACGTATATGCTCTAATAGCTCCTAAAAAAATAACAACACCAATAGCACCTCATATATATTAGTGACCATCATCACCAGCCTCTGAAAATATGAGATGTATGCCTCTGGATTTCTAGTCTACTTAAGCTATGCCAACTCTCTAAAATGGATCTTTGGGTATTTCTTGTCAAAGTGTTCAATGGACCTCTAAGTAAAGTCATCATATGAGGTTATGTTGGCATTACCTAAGGTCACTAACACATAGTACTACCACACATGGGCCTCACCATCCAAACATAAAGTATCCAACTTAATGGCATCAACCTCGGTCATCTAGTGGAGCTAGAAATATGTGTCTCGCTTCTGAACCTATGATCGAGTTGAACATTTTGAGGATCCTTCAAATCATGGGATGGTCAAATTGTCTAGCATATTTTTAAGCTCTTGGTTATGCATCATAGCCCTGTTATATCCCTTAGGATTGTTTCTCATTTTGATGTTGCAAAACTATTTGAAAGTCATGGTAGATTGAAATTCTCGTTCATGCCTCCTATACTCCAAATATGCCCCAAAAGGTTCATCTTGATCAAATGGAATTGTTTGGAATGTTGTTTTTTCATCTAAAAATTCTGGCATAGTGGGTCTCGATGACTTATTATATATGTGTGGGTGGATTTTCATGATTGTGTGTGCATGGCCGCCTTCTCCATTATTAAACCATTCACCGTTAATGGGTTCCTTCTTTTCATGTTCCCCAATTTTGTTATTGGCTAGTTTCCCTATTAGATCCATCATCACATTTTTTTCCCTTCGACAAATGATTTAAAATGTTAACCAGGTTATTATACTCTTTGGTTTCCCTATCTCCAATGGTTGTATCACCTTTTTATACCATTCTTCCCCTCTTACTTCTACATCCAAAACCTAATTTTTCCTCTTCTTATTCCCAAGTAGGAGTGGGACCTCTTATAGGTGATAAGTTGGTGGTCTCCAGTACTCATCAAAATTATTGATACAATCTACCCTTCAAACCATACATTTTTCCAAGAGCATCTCCGATATCACTATAAGATACCGCCCTTGAAATATCTCAACTCTCCCCATTTTTTTTTTAAATTTTCTTGGTTTTGTCATTAGAGTGTTTCATCAAAAAAATTTCATACATATGGATGTAGGAATTTTTCTTTGTATTTTATTTCAAATTAAATGAAAATAGTACCAAAATCACCATGAAGAACACTTCCAATCAGCAACAAATGATTAGTATTAAGTTCGCAAAAGGTACATACCACTGATAGAGCTAGCCACAACGATGAATACGAGAATATGATGATGAAGGACAACAAATCGTACACTAAAGCAAATCTATAAAATAAAAATCAATATAGAAATCTAGAACTTAGCCTTCAATGACATGAAATTCAACCTCATAAATAGTAGAATCCAACTCCGAACAATGAATATAATTCCAGCAAATAACTCTTTATATAATAGCTTGACCTTTTTCCAACAATGCAAATATAACCACCATGAAATATGTACCATGGAAAACAAAAATGGGATAGAACTCATCCAACAACAATAACGACCAACAAGATAGTGATAGTCTTAGCTTCTTAAAGGGTCTTAATCTTAGTGCTCTATATAAAAAAAATGTCCCTTAGGAGATACGAAACTCAGCCCACTTTAAAATAATAGATCAACCTCTATTAGATTTTTCAACTCAACCTCTCCTACAGCTCAAATCCTCTTGTGAACAAAATCATTCCCTTGGCTGAAATCAAACTTTTGTCACAACATTTGTCCCTCAAGCTTTAAGGTATAACTTGGACCTCCTATATTTAAGTCGCATCCTCTTTAGACAACAATAACTCAACTTCTTTGTGACCAAAAACTCAACCAACAATGACAATGGTGAACTCAATCCTTTTTGAGTGAAACTCAACCCAGGAAAAAAGTGCTCTCCTCTAGAAAAATTGACCACTTGGTGGTATAGGGATGTTTCCTATAATGTTGGTATAGATTTGGCCTATAAATAGATATTAAATAATACTAAAAATAAAAAGATAAAATAAAATTATAATGCCTTAAATACTTATTCTATCTCTGTCACAGTCTCCTTCTTCATAAAAAATGAATCCCAATGTTGAAATATGAGTGATTTTTCTCCAATACTAGATAAGGTGTATAGTTTTAACATCAAAACCAACAACCAAAATGAGGGTTTCTGAAAAACCCTAGACTCGCTCTCAAGAGCTCTCCAAAATTCTAATTTCCAAGTGATAAAATTCATGAATGAGGAGAGACTCCTCATTTTCCCATTTTTATATCACCTGACTCTTTTATCACTTTTTTATCTTTTATATTAATAAATTAACTTTAGTGGGTTATCTCACTTTATAATTTAAAAGTGACTTTTCGTTAGCCTAGGACCCATGTCCCATTTTTCCCCTTTTCACTTTTATAATATTTTATTCTAGGTGAATTGTGTTCCCTTGATTAATTTTCTCATCCTAGTCTACAAGAGCTTAGTTAAGCTAGAAAGATCATCCCCTTATGTCTCCTAAGTGGATGGGGACGTTACATAGTTTCATAGACATTCCTTTTCCGTTGATTATGTTCCTATGGGGTCAATGAAATTTCTTTATTTTTTAATTTAACATTAATTCCATCAACATACATTTTCCATCAATTTTATTTCAACATGTATGAGTCAATTGATTTCTTTTCAAATTCATCATTACTATCATCGGCGTGCCTTTTCCATCATTTCAATTTCAAGGGGTATGAGTGAATTTCTTGCTTTTCAAATTTAACATTAGTGTATTCTACATACCTTTTCCATCGATTTGGTTTCAAGGGTATGAGTCAATTCATTTCTTTTCAAATTTAAAATTAGCTCCATGAATGTACCTTTTCCATCAATTTAATTTCAATGGATATGAGTCAATTTCTTTCTTTTCAAATTTAACGTTAGTGTCATTAATGTAATTTTTCAATTGATTTGATTTCAGAGGGTATTCCTCAATTGTTTTTTTTTCAAATTTAATTTTTATGTTATATATGTACCTTTTCCATCGATTTGGTTTCAAGGGGTATGCGATAATTACTTTCTTTTCAAATTTAACATTAGTCCAATTGACATACCTATTCAATCAATTCAGTTTTAAGGGGTATTAATCGATTTTTTTTTGTTTTCAAATTCAACATTATTTTCATTGATGTACCTTTTCCATCAATTCCTTCAATTAATTTATTTTCAAATTTAATGTTTTCATTATCATACATTTTCCATTGGTTTGGTTTCAAGAGGTTTGAGTGAATTTCTTTCTTTTAAAATTTAATGTTAATTTCATCAATGTACCTTTTGTTGAGAATTTGGAGGGCTGGAGATTAATTCCAATTCTCTTGTTGATAATTACTTGTGAGCTTACTTGAGTTACTTAATTATTCTCTTCTTTAACTTATTTAATCTTTCATCAAATCAATTATCAAAGTACACGAGACACACAAATTAGGCTCCTAGGGCTAGGGCAAAACCTCTCCCTCTTGGACAAGAAAACCGACGATAAATTCTTCTTATAGATCTTTAAATGACAAGTACCATGACCAAGACTTATACCCTTGACCTATTAATTCATCAAGGACCTTGTCACTTCTTCATTATTTTCCTCCAATGCTTATCTTTCATTTCTGCACCGACTTGCACTAATATGCACCAATGTTAGAGAAATCGATCTCTAACATTATCTTCCTTGTTGATAAAAACATTTTATTCTTCCTTGTTATTCTTTGAGAAATATTACCTTCCTTTTGAATATTGAATATAGGAAGGTAAAAATTTGATTTACCTTCCTTATATTTTGATATTTGACCGCACTTTAGTTCTGCAGTTATTGATTCTGAAAGGTCCTTATTGCTCACTTGTTGTTCCACATTCATCATGCTAGCATATTACCTAAGACAGATCCACATTCATTACCTCTTTATTCTCACATATATATAGAATTATTATGATACATCATCTGCAATGTATAGTTGTAGTATACTCATATTGAGACCCTATTCAAGTCCCCAAAAATCCACATTGTATACCCTGTAACAACTTCAGGAAAATCTGCATTTTATACTCTATCATAAATTCATGAAATATTCATTGTATAATCTGTAACAACTTTAGGAAATCCACATTGTTTTCACTTTAGAGAAACCACAATATTCTATAGGTTGTCCACACTTCTGCCTCAGAGAGATCCATGAAAACTTGGTCTATAATAGATTGTAGAGACAGTGTATATATAGTGGCAGTCACCCTGTCTTTAGGCCAACCATCCATTATATTTTAGGCTGAATTTTCTGTGAATGTGAAGGCCGACTTTATCATTTATTTCTAGATTTGATATAAGGGATATTTCAAGCCATTCTTCCATAGCTTCTAGGACAAGGTCTTGGAGCATTTAATGATGACTAAGTTCTTCATATAAATGACACTAAAAACACTTATAAACAGAAGAAAAACCCTAAATAGACATCAAGAAGAAGTATATTAACATAAGATAAAATATTTCTCATGGAACCCATGAAGAAAGTACAACAAATATAAATTTTATTATCTTTGTCTTCTTATTTACATAAAATGCATCATTGCATAGTCAATATGAAGACCGACCTAGTTACAATTTTCAAAACTCCCTCTTAACTAGGGAGGTATTCATATAGGTACATGGTTACTTTCAAAATGAAGAATCTCATAAGAATAATGAGATTGGTAATCGCATATGTATAGAATCATATCAACTAGCATTGTCCTATTACAAGGCGTTGACTAACAACCCCATATCTCAACGAGACTATGGGCTACAATGATAGCGAGAAACATGACTTATAGACACCATAGTCATTGTACCTCCAAGGTACATACTCCACCCAGGTGCTCCCAAAGTATGACCTTCTTGGACTATTCTTCTCTTGGGTAGCCAGCCCTCAAATAATATTGGTCCTTGACTACTCTTATCTTGAATTCCCTATCTCATTCTCAAAGAGTATCTAATGCTATATGATTACCCAATCCCCCATTCTATTATCCAGGTGAAGACCAGAATGATGTGTCTATCCATTCTCTCCACATGGCCTTCACTAAGACTTACGGTTGTTAGTCCTGGTCTAGTGCATGACACATGTATTAGATAATTACATATTTCACTCCCTCTCAACTTAGGAAGGGCATATTTAAAGTTTATTCCAATTAAGAAACTTACCACCACATTCCCTCTCAACCAGGGTCCTGCAGCAACAATCCATATACTCATGAAGAATTCCTCCCCTCGATGTCATGGATTTCGATATTGAGGAATCTTCAACTTTTGGATTCATAGGGCATAGATCATCCATCACTTTTAGTCATGCTTCATGTCCACTATCAGAAATTGTTTCACCAATCTTTCTCATCTGGTCCACCATTATGCCATGCTTCTTTCCTTCGAATCATCTCCAAGGATCATACATCCTTTCTTATGATTAGTAGCCCTGCACAAATTCATCCAGATAAATGTATACATGTGAACTTAAAAAAAAAAATTTACCTCAGTGATGATATTTCACCATGACATCTTCTTGTAGGCATCAACATCCTTTATTTAGATTGACACATCTAATAATGATATTTTTTTTCAAGGGTATTTTTCTTTATCAGACTTTTGTTAGAGTCTACATATCCTCCCAGGAGATCTCCTAGTCACATCTTCTTGGCTTTTGGATGATAAATACCTCTTGACATGGTTGTATTTCATGATCTCTTCCTTTCTACACATTCTTCACTCCCATGAACTTAAAAATTTTCTAGTTCCTCGTTCATGTATAACCACCACATATTACATGAGGATATATTATGTTGATTTCATCTGTTAGTGCACCGAGAGATCCTCCTTCATAGATCATACTTCTAAATATCGAATTCTATTACCTGCAACCATATGACATGATTTTATAGCATCCAGTGTCAGCATATAAATATATACATACCTCATACCTTTTTCATTTAGATCATCCTATAGGATTTTTACTAGAATGAAGAGTTTCATTCCCTTGGCTTGCTCCATTAATATGTCATCACCTCCCAAAATTTTGTAGCATGGAATTCTTAATGAAACCATTCTTCATTCTTTCTAATTAGTGAATTCATAGAGAACTCCATTAGAAGAATACCAACACCATTTTTCATGATGACCCTCGATCTTCATAACTGCCTTCCATCAGTGAGGTTTTCCAGGAGCTGTTTTATCGAGAGCTCCCACCATGCTTTGATGATGCTCTATTATACATTGCTTCATATCATACTATTTTACAACCAACATAAATCACTTAAAGGAGAATATGATCTCAATCATAGTGGAGATCTCTCTCTTCTTCTTTCTTAGATTTCTTTGCATCTGGTTCTTCTCTTATACCTAATAAATGTGCTTCTTCCCTTTTCTTTTTACCCTTTCTAAATTTAGGAAAATATCGTTTATAATGCCCAAGTTAATTACTTCCAAATAGTCGTACTTTTTCCATATTACTCCTTTTATTCTGAAGACATAATTTACCGAATATTTCTTTCTTCCTGGATCTCACTGCAAAGGCTGGATTCCCTTCACTTAATCCTGTATCAGATTTTTCTTTCAATATTATTTCCTCTATTTTACATAGATACCATAAATCGTAGAATGATGGGGCTTATTTCTTCCCGTATAAACTTGAAATAAAGTTTCACCATTTTTCTGGCAGAGCATTCAACATCACTGTAGTCATATCAGTGTCAGATATTACTTCTCCAAGTTCTTGCAATTGATCTTAGAGAGATTCCTTCTCCTGAAGTACTCACACAGAATATCTCCACCAATTTCTCATATATTATTTTTTATGATTCTAGATTTGATACATCGGATATGAGAGTCTTTTATGGATTCTGTAAGAATCCTTTGGGCTCTTATATCTCCCTTCATGTATTTGGCATGACTTCATTGTCCTTTTATTCTATGAAGGAAAGTTTGAAACCCTAACGAGTTTGCTTCTTTATTTGCAAAGAATACATTTTGATATATTCATGTGAATTCATAGATATACTTACTTGAGTAGATGCTTTTCTTCTTCTATCAGCTTCCTTGTTTATAATGATGAAGATGATGGTAGGAACCCCCTCTTATATTGATTTCAAAGTAGGTGATCTTGGATCCTTGATGATCAAGGATTACTTCAGAATGAAGATGTCTTCAATAGTGTTGGGTGGTGCTTAATGATGTGTCTTCCAAAAATGTATTCAATATCAAGAATCTTTGATGTCAAAGATTACCTCATCGATATGTGAATTATTTGAGTAGGTTGAAAGGCTTCTTGATATGGCTTGAGGATTTCCTCGCAAATTGATTTGACTTTTCAATGTAGAATTTGACTATTACTTTGATGCTTTCTAGAAAACTAAATTTTGATCCTTGAGTGTCTTCTTGTCAAATATCCCTTTGTCTTTAGTGCCTTAGCTCTGATCCCATGTTGATAATTTGGAGGGCTGGAGATTAATTCAAATTCTCTTCTTGATAATTACTTGTGAGCTTACTTGAGTTACTTAATTCTTCTCTTCTTTAGCTTATTTAATCTTTCATCTAGTCAATTATCAAAGTACACAAGACACACAAATTAGGCTCCTAGAGCCAGGGAAAAATCTCTCCTTCTTGGACAAGAAAACCCACAAGAAATTCTTCTTATATATTTTCAAATGACAAGTACCATGACCAAGACTTAGACCCTTGACCTATGAGTGCCTCCAAGACCTGGTCGCTACTTCATTATTTGCCTCAAATTCTTATCTTTCATTTCTTCATCGACTTGCACTATTCTGCACCGATGTTAGAGAACTCGATCTCTAACTTTATCTTCCTTGTTGATAAAAACCTTTTCTTCTTCCTTGTTATTAGTTGAGACATATTACCTTCCTTTTTAATATTGAATATAGGAAGGTAAATATTTAATTTACCTTCCTTCTATTATGAGATTTGACTGCACGTCAGTTTTGCAGATACTAATTCAGAGATGTCTTTATTGTTCACTTGTTGTTCCGCATTCAGCATGCTCATTCATTACCTATTTATTCACACACACACACACACACACACACACATATATAGACTTATTGTGATACATCATCTGCAATGTATAGTTGTAGTATACTGATATTAAGACAATGTCCAAGTCCCCGGAAATACACATTGTATACCCTGTAACAACTTCAGGAAAATCCACATTTTATACTTTTTCATAACTTCAAGAAATGTGAATTTTATACTCCATAACAACTTCAAGAAGTCTGCACTATTTTCACTTTATAGAATTTGAAATCTGCTATAGGTTGTCTGCACTTCTTCCTTGGAGATATCTGCAAAAACTCGGTCCATAATAGACCACAGATACTGTGTATATATAGTGGTAGTCTCCCTGTCTTTAGGTCAACCATCCATTATCTTGTAGGCTGACTTGACTATGACTGTGAAGACTGAATTTATCATTTATTTCCAGCATTGTTAATAGTGCTATTTCAAGCCATTCTTCCACAACTTCTAGGACAAGGTATTGGAGAATTTAATGATGACTAGGTTATTCATATCCATGACACTAAAACCACTTATAAATAGAAGACAAACCCTAAATAGACATCAAGAAGAAGTCTATTAACCTAAGATAAAATATTGCTCATGAAACCCATGAAGCAAGTACAAAAAATATAAATTTTATTATCTTTGTCTTCTTCTTTACATAAAAAACATAATTACATAGTCAATATGAAGACTAACCTAGTTACACTTTTCAACACCTTTCCCATCGATTTTGTTTTAAGGGGTATCAATCGATCACCTTCTTTTCAAATTTATTATTAGTCCCATCAATGTGCATTTTCCATCATTTTAGTTTCAAGGGGTATGAGTCAATTTATTTCTTTTCAAATTTAATGTTAGCGTCATCAACATACCTTTTTGATCAATTCGATTTCAAGGGATATAATTAAATTCCTTTATTTTCAAATTTAACATTAGTTTCATAGACATACCATTTCCATCTATTCACTTTCAAGGGTTGTGAGTCACTTTCTTTGTTTTCAATTTTAATGTTAGTGTCGATGAGGTACATTTTTCCTAGATTTAGTTTCAAGGGATATCGATTAATTTATTTGGTTTCAAACTTAACATTAGTATCAATGACATAAATTTTCTATCAATTTGTTTTTAGGGGTAAGATTCAATTGATTTCTCTTAAAATTTAAAGTTAGTGTTATCGTTATAACTTTTCCATAAATTTGGTTTCAATAGGTATGATTCTAATACTTTCTTTTCAAATTTAACATTAGTTTCATTTACATGCCCTTTCCATAGATATTATTTCAATGGGTATGAATCAATTTCTTTATTTTCAATTTTAACATCAGTGTCACTGACATACCTTTTCATCAATTTAGTTTCAAGGGATATTAGGCAATTACTCTCTTTTTAAATTTAACATTAGTTTCATCAACACATATTTTCCTTCGATTTAATTTGAAGGGGTATTATTCAAGTGCCTTCTTTTAAAATTTAACGTTAGTTTCATCAACGTACCTTTTGCATCAATTTGGTTTCATGGAGTATGGGTCAATTGCTTTCTTTTCAAATTTAGTTTCATTGACATACCTTTTCCATCAATTTCCTTTTGAGGGGTATGAGTTAATTGATTTATTTTCAAATTTAACATTATAGTCATCCATGTACATTTTCCATAAATTTGGTTTCAAGGGGTAGCCATCAATTGCTTTCTTTTTAAATTTAACATTAGTGTCATCTATGTACATTTTTAGTCGATTCAGATTTAAAAGATAAGAGTAAATGACTTTCTATTCAAATTGACATACATTTTCGGTCGATTTTGTTTCAAGGGGTATGAGTCAATTGTGTTATTTTCAAAATTAACATTAGTGTCATTGATGTATCCTTTACATTGATTTGTTTTCAATGGTTACGAGCCAATTCCTTTTTTTTCAAATTTAATTTTATGTGATAAATGTACCTATTATGTTTATTTAGTTTCAATGAGTATGAGACAATTGCTTTCTTTTCAAATTTAATGTTAGTGTCATCGATTGGACTTTTCCATCGATCTATTTGAAGGGTTATGATTCAATTCCTTTATTTTAAAATTTAACGTTAGTGTGATCAATTTACCTTTTCCATAAATTTGGTTTCAATGAGTATGAGTCAATTTCTTTGTTTTTAAATTTAACATTAGCATTATCGACATACCATTTCCAATGATCTGGTTTCAATGTGTATGAGTCAATTTATTTCTTTTAAAATTTAATCTTCTTATCATTGATGTATGTTTTCCATTGATTATGTTTCAATGAGTATGAGTCAATTGATTTCTTTTCAAATTTAACTTTAATGTCATCGATGTAACTTATCCATCAATTTTGTTTCAAGTGGTATGATTTAGTTGCTTTCTTTTCTAATTTAACATTAGTTTTACCCTTTCTCATCGATTTGATTTCGAGGTTTATGAATCAATTGTTTTCTTATTAATTTTAACATGAGTGTGATTGTCATACTGTTAGGTCCCTATATTACTAGTATAGTCCCTTATTGTTGTTAGTGTAACCCCATTATTGTTATTATTGTACCCTTGTAACCCCCATATTGTTATTAGTGTGCCCTTAAATTATTATTGTTAGGTCAGATAGGATTACATTGTGGCCCCATGGACTCCTATATATAGAAAGGAGGTTTTGTAATTTGAATCATCCAAGAATTGTTCATTCATGTAATATATTGGAGGTTACCCCCTTGAAGTGGCTTATTTCTAAGGCTTTGATATCTCTTTTCTTCTCTTTTTGGAGCTGGTTTCACAACATTTGGTATCAGAGCTTTGAGATTCTAGGGTTTCGCTGCTCCAAATAGGTCAGCGTGGAATTTTTTCTATAACTTTTTTTCTGCGAAGGTTCAAAATCTTAAATTTTAAAGTGCGAAGCCAAAATCCTGAGGAACATCATCGCAAAATTTCAGATCCTGGTTCACAATATTTTAGGAGATATGAACTGTGCAAGTTAGGTCATTTTGCAGGCTCTTGAATTTAACCTAAAGAGGTCATCGTGGTATTTTCGTAATAAATTTTTTTCTACGAAGGTTCAAAAGTTGAAATGTTTAGAGTGCAAAGCCGCAATCGTGAGGAACATCGTCAAAAATTTTTAGATATTGGTTCACAATATTTTCGGAGACATGATCTGTGGAAGTTAGGGATTTTTGAGGCTTCTGAATTTCATCTCAAAGAGGTGATCGCGGGAAAATATTCATAGCTCTCTCTCCAAGAATCGGATTGGAATTCCATAAAAAGTGGCTGCAAGTACATGGACTATAGTTTTTTTTCTATTAATTGCGGATCCAAAGGAGGAAACAGTGACACATGGCAAGTCGTACAAGTTAGCTCTACTGAACCAGTCCAAAATTGGGTCATTGTGGGAGATTGGACATAATGTTTCCTTGAAGAATCCAAATTAGATCAGACCTGTGGCATTTAAAAGAAGCTTCAAAGGGCTACTATAATCCTGAATTTCAGATATTGAGAATCCAAAATTATAGAGATAATTCAATTTCAATATCGAGCTCCTCAAAGGCAAGTAAAAGGTGTGTATTTTGTTTTTCCGAATTGCATAAGTCTTGTTCGAAGAATCAAGTTGAATTGATTCCAAGGGCATATGGTAGAATAGATATTAGTATTGGATTCTAAAATGGCCCCTAAAAATAATTCAACACCCATTAAGCCTTTATAAATTTCTACTATGACTCATGAAGATGAAGAATGGAAGCATGACATATCAAAATTACAAGAGCAAGTGAAAGAGCAACAAAAAATGACATGGAAGTTTTGAAGAAAGGCATGGAAACTAAGATGAATGGTTTGAGGAAAGGCGTGGAATCTAAGATAGATGGTTTGAATAATTGCATGGAATCTAAGATAGATGGCATGGAAGCTGGCATGGAATCTAAGATGGATGGCATGGAATCTAAGATGGATGACATGGAAGCTAAGATCGATGAAAAAATGGAAAACATGAAGAATGATTTAAAAGCAGACATGGAAGGTTTGACAAAGTTGATACAAGAAATTTTTCCTAATGGTGAAAAGATAGTAGAGGAAACTCATGATGAGAACAAAATAAATTTTAATCGTGATTTCATAAAATCTAATGTTGGCGGGAAGAACCACCATATTCCAAAAATGGATATGACGAAGTTTGATGGAAAGGATCTTGTAACATGGATACTACAGATGGAGCAATATTTTGATCTCCATAATGTGCAAAACACACAAAAGGTACACATTGCAACTTTACATTTAGAACAAAATACATTTGTATGGTATCGATGGTTTTGCTCCCGTAAAAAAATTGTCACTTGGTCAATTTTTACGGAGGAAATGATAGCACATTATGAGGATACAAAGAGAAACACCTTCTTTAGCCAATTGATAAATCTCAAACAAAAGGGTTTAATGGGGAGCACATTGAGGACTTCCAAAAATTGAATATAAGGGTAACTGATATTCCAGAGGAACACAAGATTGATCTCTTCATAGGTACTTTAAAGGATAACATCCAACATGAAGTTCACATTTTGGAACCTGATTCATTGGAGAAGGCATTCAGGTTGGCAAGAAAAATTGAATGTAAAATTATGGCAACAAGGAATCCTACCACTCACTTCTATAAAGAGGGAAGTGTTGCTACTCCTAGATTTCCACAACCTACAAGGTTGACACCACAACAATTGGAAGAAAAAAGAGCAAAAGGGCTTTGCTACAGTTGTGATAGCAAATACACTAAAGGTCATAAGTGTGTCGAGAAGAAATTATTTTACATAGATTGTGAAGAGGAAGAAGAAAATGAACAAGAAGAGGATATACACCAGGAACCAACCCTAGAAGAGGAAGAAATGAATCCGACCATATCGTGTAATGCATTGGCAGGAATTACCACTCCTCAAACTCTCAATATAGAAGGAAAAATCAAGGAGAAAAAGGTAATAGTGTTGATTGATTCAGGTAGCACCCATAATTTTATTCATTGTAAGGTAGCCAAGGAATTAAATTGTTTCCTATACCCAGCACCAGAATGTCAAGTGATGGTTGCAAATGGAGGAACTATAAATTTCTATGGAAAATGCCATAATATCAAGCTAACCATGGGGGAATATGTATTGACTAGTCCAATGCTTTCCATTCCTATGGGAGGTGCTAATGTTGTACTAGGAGTACAATGGTTACAATCTTTGGGGACGGTAGCTTTTAATTTTCAAGAACTTTTCTTGAAATTTTTTTCAGAAGGGAAGGAAGTCGAATTACGGGGTATTGCGGGGAAGCCAGGAAGGATAATAAGCTCTAATGTCATGACAAAGCTTCTAAAGAAAGAACAGCGAGGCGTAATTGCACAATTATGCTCACTAGAAGTTCCAACATCAAAATCATCTATTTCTGCAGATCTCCAACAAGTCTTCGACAATCATTCCAAGGTGTTTGAAACTCCCAAAGGACTCCCACCTATTCGTGATCATGATCATGCTATTCATTTGATTCCAGGAAGTGTTCCTCCAAACATTAGGCCTTATAGATATCCTTATTTCCAAAAGAGCAAAATTGAACATATGATTGCAGAAATGTTAGAGGGGAGTATAATTCAACCTAGTCAAAGTTCTTTCTCTGCTCCTGTAGTATTGGTACACAAGAAGGATGGATCATGGCGAATGTGTCCGGATTATAGGGAGCTCAATAAGCTCACCATTAAAGATAAATTTCCCATTCCTGTGATTGATGAATTATTGGATGATTTACATGGAGCAATTTATTTTACCAAGTTGGATCTTCGTTCAGGATATCATCAAATTAGAATGAAGACTGAAGATATTCCAAAAACAGCATTTCGAACTCATGAGGGTCATTATGAATTTTTGGTCATGCCTTTTTGGCCTTACCAATGCACCTTCTACATTTCAAGGGTTGATGAATTCCATTTTCAAACCCTTCCTTAGAAAATTTGTGCTAGTATTTTTTGATGATATACTAATCTATAGGAGGTCTTGGAAGGATCATGTTCAACATGTTGACAGGGTGCTCAAACTATTGCAGGAGAAACAATTATATGCAAAAACATCCAAATGTTTCTTTGGAGTACAAGAGGTGGAATATTTGGGTCATATTGTATCTCACGAGGGTGTTAAGATAGACCCTAACAAAATTAAAGCCATTAAGGAATGGAAAGTCCCCACAACCATAAATCAGTTGCGAGGATTTCTCAGCTTAACAGGGTATTATCGAAAGTTTGTTAAGAATCATGGGGGAATAGCAGCACCTCTAACAACATTATTGAAGAAAGATGCATTTTCATGGACTCTTGAAGCAACTAAGGCCTTTGAACATCTTAAAGAGGCAATGTGCCTAACACCAGTCTTAGCTATGCCAGAATTCACAAAAACCTTTATTGTGGAATGTGATGCATCAAGAAATGGAATTGGTGCTATTTTAAAACAAGAAGGAAGACCTATTTCTTTTGAAAGTCGTCAAATCAAAGGAAACTATTTATAGAAACCTATTTATGAGAAGGAAATGTTAGCAATACTGCATGCACTAAAGAAATGGAGAACTTACCTAATGGGAAGACACTTCAAGGTAAAAAATGATCATGATAGTCTTAAGCACTTTTTGGAATAGAGACTATATTCAGAAGAGCAGAAAAAATGGGTCACAAAGATGTTGGGTTATGACTTTGAAATAATATACAAAAAATGGAAGCTAAATTTTTTTGCATATGCACTCTCAAGAAAGAATGAAGAGGTGGAAGCATTGCTTTGTGCCATTTCTATTATCCAACTAGATTGGATAACTGAAGCAAGAGATGAATGGAAAAAGGATGAAAATGTGTGGACACTCATTCAAAAGTTGCAGCAAGATCCTAATACATCTGATACATTTAGTTGTAAAAATGACTCATTATGGTACAAATATTGCTTATGTGTTTGTAATAATTCCCAACTAAAACAAAAGATTCTTTTGGAATTACGCACTTCTCCTTTAGGAGGATACTCAGGATTTTTAAAAACTTACTAAAGGGTGAAGAAAGAATTTTTTTGGGATGGACTTAAATCTGATATTCAAAAGTTTGTGGCAGAATGTTTGGTTTTCTAGCAGAATAAAGTTGAGACAATTAAGACCCTGGGTCTTCTAAAACTTTTATCCATTCCAAGTCAATGTTGGGAGGAGATTTCAATGGATTTTATCATAGGTTTACCTAAGTCCGAAGGAAAGAGTGTCATCATCGTGGTAGTTGATAGACTTACCAAGTATGCACACATTTGTGCATTATCTCATCCATTTAAAGCAAGTGCAATTGCTACTACATTTATGGACACAATTCAAAAGCTACATGGAAACTCAGGGGTTATTGTGAGCGATAGAGATCCCATTTTTACTGGAAATTTTTGGACAGATTTATTTTCTTGTTTGGATACTTAATTAGCTCATAGCTCATCTTATCATCCTCAATCCGATGGTCAAACTAAGATAGTAAATAAATTTTTGGAAGGATATCTTTGTTGTTTTGTATTTGATATACAAACATAATGGGTCAAGTGGTTACATCTAGATGAATGGTGGTATAACACTTCCTTCCATAATGCAGCAAAAATGACCCCATTTATGGCACTTTATGGATATCATCCACTGTCCATCACATCATCTTTAAGAGAAAATTTGAAGGTTCAAGTACTGGAAGATCACATCGAGCATCAACAAGAAGTTCTCCAACTCTTAAAGGACAACTTGAATTTGGCACAAAATCGAATGAAACAATAGGTAGATCAACATCACAATGAGAGAAGTTTTGATGTAGGAGACTGGGTATTTTTACAGCTACAACCATACAAACAAATGTCCCTCAAGCAAGCTAAGAAGGATAATAAATTGTTGCCAAAGTACTATGTTACTTACAAGGTTTTGCAAAAGATTGGTACCATGGCATACAAATTGGAGCTTCCTGCTTCTTCACGAGGGCATCCAATTTTCCATGTTTCATGCTTAAAGAAGGTTATAGGTGAAAATCTTCTAGTTCAAAGAATATTGCCAGAACTTGATGAGGAAGGAAAAATCATATTGGAACTTGAAGCGGTCATGGAAACAAGAACTCGATAGCTACAAAATCGATCAATTTCAGAGTATCTCATCAAGTGGAAGAACTTACCCACCAAAGATTCTACATGGGAGGATGAGAATTTTATACAAAAGCACCTAGAGCTACTCAAGTATTGAGGACAACACTTTTTTGAAGGAGAGGGGCATGTTAGGTCCCTATATTACTAGTATAGTCCCTTATTGTTGTTAGTGTAACCCCATTATTGTTATTATTGTACCCTTGTAACCCCCATATTGTTATTATTGTGCCCTTATATTATTATTGTTAGGTCGGATAGGATTACATTGTGGCCCCACTAGGATTAAATTGTGGCCCCATGGACTACTATATATAGAAAGGAGGTTTTGTAATTTGAATCATCCAAGAATTGTTCATTCATGTAATGTATTGGAGGTTTCCCCCTCGAAGTGGTTTATTTCTAAGGCATTGATATCTCTTTTATTCTCTTTTTGGAGTTGGTTTCACAACACATACCTTTTCCACTAATTCAGTTTGAAAGGGTATGAATAATTTTCTTTCTTTTGAAATTTGACATTAGTGTAATTGACATTCATTTTCCAACAATTCCCTTTCAAAGGGTATGCGACAATTTCTTTCATGTAAAATTTAACATTACTTTTGTTAATGTACCTTTCCCATCGATTTGATTTCAAGGGTTATGAGTTATTTCTTTCTTTTCGAATTTAACACTATTGTCATATACATACATTTTCCATCAATTTGATTTCAAGGGGTATGAGTCAATTGATTTATTTTCGAATTTAACATTAGTGTCATTGAAATATATTTTCCATCCATCTGGTTTCAGGGGCTTGGGTCAGTAATTTATTTTTTTCAAATTTAACATTAGTTTCATCGAGATTCCTTTTTCATTGATTTGGTTTCAAGCCAAGTGAGTTAATTGATTTCTTTGCAAATTTAATGTTAGTTTCATCAACGTACCTTTCTCATTGATTCAAATTCAAGGGGTATGACTTAATTTCCTTCTTTTCAAATTTAATGTTAGTGTCACTAACATACCTTTTTCATCATTTCGGTTTGAAGGGGTATGAGTCAATTTATTTGTTTTCAAATTTAACGTTAGTGTCATTGACATACCTATTCCATTGATTTTGTTTCATGGGTTATGTGTTAATTTCTTTCTCTTCAAATTTGAGGTTAGTAACATTGACATACATTTTCCATTGATTTGACTTCAAGGGGTGTGAGTCAATTTCTTTCTTTCAAATTTAATGTTAGTGCAGTCGATGTACCTTTTCCATCGATTTGGTTTCAAGGGGTATGAGTCAATCGATTTCTTTACAAATTTAACATTATTTTGATTGACGTACCTTTTTTGTTGATTTTGTTTCAAGAGTGTATGAGTTGATTTATTATTTTTTCAAATTTAACATTAGTGTCATTGATGTAACTTTTCTATCGATTTTTTTTCAAGGAATATGAGTCGATTTCTTTTCAAATATAACCTTAGTTTCATTGACATACATTTTCCACCGATTCATTTTCATGGGGCATGTGCTAATTTCATTCTTTTCAAATCTAAAATTATTGACATTGATGTACCTTTTATATTGATTTAGTTTCAAGGGGTATCCATTAATTTATTTCTTTCAAGGTTTAATGTTAGTGCCATTGAAATACCTTTTCCATATACTTGGTTTCAACGAGTATGGGTTAAATTGTTTCTTTTCAAATTTAATGTTAGCATCATCGAGATGAATTTTTCATTTTTTTAGTTTCAAGGAGTATGATTCAATCACTTTCTTTTCAAATTTAGTGTTAGTTTCATCAATGTACCTTTTCCATCAATTTAGTTTCAATGCGTATGGGTCAAATAATTTCTTTTAAAATTTAACGTTAGTGTCATATATGTGCATCTTGCATCAATTCAGTTTCAAGGGGCATGAGTCAATTTATTTATTTTCAAATTTAATTTTAGAGTCATCGACGTACCTTTTCCATCGATTTGGTTTCAGGGAGTATGAGTCGATTTATTTATTCACAAATTGATGTACCTTTTCCATTGATTTTGTTTCAAACAGTATGAATCAATTTCATTCTTTTCATATTTAAAATTGGTGTCATCAACATACCTTTTCGATTGATTCAATTTCAAGGGGCATAATTCAATTTCTTTCTTTTGAAATTTAATGTTAGTTTTATCCACGTCACCTTTCCATTGATTCAGTTTCAAGGATTATGATTCAATATATTTATTTTCAAATTTAATTTTAGTGTGATCGATGTACATTTTATATTGCTTTGTTTTTAAGGGGTATGATACAATAATTTTCTTTTCAAATTCAATGTTAGTGTCATCAATTTACCTTTTCCATCAATTGGTTTCAAGGGGTATGACTCAGCTACTTCCCTTACAAATTTAATTTTAGTATTATCGACCTATCTTTTATGTAGATTTGGTTTCAATGGGTATGCGTCATTTTTTTCCTTTCAAATTTCATGATAGTTTCATCGCCATACCTTTTCCACTGATTCAGTTTCAAGAGGTATGCATAATTTTTCATCTTTTCAAATTTAATGCTAGTGTCATCGACGTACATTTTACATTGATTCGTTCCAAGGGGTGTGAGTCAATTGATTTCTTTTCAAATTTAAGATTAATTTTATCAATGTACCTTTTCCATTAATTTGGTTTCAATGGGTATGAGTCAATTTATTTTTTTCAAATTTAGTGAAACTGTCATCAATGTACCTTTTCCATTGATTATGTTTCAAGGGGTGAAATTCAATTTTTTTCTTTTCAAATTTAATTTCAGTGTCATCTATCTACCTTTTCCATCAATTAGGTTTCAAGGGGTATGATTGAAATGTTTTCTTTTTAAATTTAACTTTGGCATTATTGACATACCATTTCTATCAGTTTAGTTTCAAGGGTTGTGATTAATTTTCTTTCTTTTCAAGTTTAACGTTAATGTGATCTATGTACCTTTTCCATTGATTCAGTGTCATGGAGTGTTGGAGCAGGGTCCCCTGAGGCACAATTTTTGATGTAATTTTGTATAATTATGTATGTGTATGCTGTGAAAATGAGTCAAGGGGCTTTGGGGTGGGTAAAAGTCCTTATTTTTTATGTAAATTGGTTTAAGGGTAAATTGTGGGCCTCAATCCATGGTTTGAGGCTATTGTATATGCGTGCAAAATATTATAAATATATAGATTCAGTATAAGTAGAAAACTTAAGTTTAAGAATATTATTGATGTTTATGCATCTATAATACATTGTAAAGGGTTTTTTTCTGGGTTAGGATGAAAGGCTACTGTTGGTTGTATTCGCGAAGACCTGGTCTTGGCTGTGTGTGCACTCTACTAGCTGTGTGTGCAGAAGGATTATGTAAGGGAAAGTTTGATGCATTGAAAGGTTCAAAAGATTAATAGAAAGGACAGATTTTGGCGAAATTCTTATGTTATTTACCTGAGTTATTTAATGTATCTGTTCTTTTGATATGTTGGCTTTAGGGTTCTTGACCCAGGTTCGATTTTAATGTTTCCCAACAAACCCTGATACTACTGGCCCTTTCGGCAATGGACTTCTTACACATGTCAAGGTCTCACCCAAAGTAGTATGGGAGGGTGCTGGATCCAGGTTTCCACACCTTGAGAGAGGGAAGGTTAATAAAAGTGGGTCCCTTCAAATCCAACCAACCTGCGCTAGTGAAGCCCTAACCCCAGAACCCTTAACAATGTATTGGCCATAACAACTCAAGTGAAGCTCATAAATCAGACGTAAAAATTCAGCAATCAGATAAGAAATAACTATAGCTAGACCTATGCATTCATTACCTTAAATAGCATCGCATCCACGTGTGCATAAAAAAACCATCAATATTTAGGAAACGTACATTATCTCATAAACAACATATAACACAACCCATAATCGTATCAAAGAAATACTCAGATATCACAAAATAGTCTTCTCATTCAATTGTATCCAGACCTGACTTAAATACTCTATGACTAGCCCACGCACACAACCAGTGCGGTCTGCACACAGTAGGACTTAGGGTGTCTGCGCGCAGAGCCAGCAGGAGTCGTTACGTAGACTATGACACAAAAATCCAAAGTTCTTATCCCGGCTTGTCTCAGACCAAAAACTTACTACTAAACTTCGAATTATCCACCTATTTATAACATATTAGCCTATGCTACATTGAGGGTCCACAAACTGTGGTTTGTAGACTCTTGGTCTACCATTCAACCCATTACAAAACCTTGGGGCTTTGACATGCCCCCAAAGCCCCTACGCTAGACCAAATATTACTAAAATATTACAAAACTATACAAAAATGTGGTTAGGGAACCTCGTTTGAATAGTCCCCCAACATAATCTTGTGACTCATCCCAAGTCACAGCACCAGTGGGGTCTTCATCTTTTCCTTGAGCTACTCAATCGCAGTGGTCGAGGCAGAATACAGAGGCTCTACGCAGCAACGGTTTGTGCAATGTCAACTAGCTCCTTCGAAGTTGGGCCTTCAGTTGTAGCGGTGACACTATCCAAGGTCAGGTTCAACTGTCGCAAAACCCCTTCTAACTCCTATAAAATCTTGAGAGCTTCATCATCCCAGGGTGCTAGATGGTCGCCGAGTACCTTTTTCTTGTGCCGAAGACCCACAATTTCACTTCTGAGCTCGTCAATAGCCCGAAGACGCGCTAGTCACTGAGATGGAACAAGGGTCATCATAGTGGCTTCCATATGATCAATTTCATGTTCCTTTTGGTGCAGCTCTTGATCAATTTGGTGGAGGAGAGGGTCATGCTTCACCTAGGACCATAATTCCACAGAAGCCTCAAATAGAGTGATGCCCTAATTGATCTGTGCAGTAATAGTGTTCATTGCTTCTGTGACCATCACTGCTTGTTGGGTGTGCAATTCCAAGGGGTTCCCAGGCTATAGCTTGGCCTATAATGATGCTATCTGAAGTTCAAAATCTGCCTTAACAACCTATACCTTAGTCTTAGATGCCTTCAAGGCAGCGACCAAGCCCTCAACCATGGCATGTGGCACAACGGAGGCTGGAATTACTTCTAGCATGTCTTCACAGAGCCAGTCTATCGACTACTCTAATGAATCCTACTGTGTTATGGCAGCGATGTGCGCCGCCTGGACCTGGGCTGCTTCAATAACTTCAGTCACAATACTCTGCTCAGCCTCACTAAGGTGCTGCTACACGCAAAATTATTTGTGCAGAAGTTCACGAGTGATGGAGGTAAATAACTCGTGTAGTTGTGCACCCATCAATCGACCAACATCAAGGTCAACTGACAAGCATCCCTAGACTCAGTTGCATAATTTTGCAAGTTCCATTGCAAAACAGCGACTCGGAGAGGGCAGATCTGGCTATTCGTGATGGTGGTTAGGGTTGTAGCTGGAGCTGGCTGGCCCACTTGAGTCTACCTCGCTTGATCCATGCTCACTTGACTCTGCCTCTCCTGATCCATGCTCACCTGAAGGGTGTCTTCTTTAATCTGGAGAGCATGTAGCTCTGATTGCAAGACTTATACTGTGACGTTGTGTTTTTCTTCCCAAGCAGGCAATCGATCATTGGATGCAATGGTGAGGACATTGGAAATCTTCTTGAGGTCATCCTCTATCAATGTAACGTCTGTGTCTGTGCCAGGATTAGTAGCCTTATGCTTCTTCCTAGACCCCGTAGGGGGTTTGCGGGTGCATTAGAGACCATGTGGGGACAAGTGTGGCTGGGAGTGAATTTTTTCTGCCACTGTTCAATCATAGAGTTTCCAAAAGGTCTTATTATCCTCAACCCACTTGGGATCCTTTGAATCCCAAAGGTTAGTAAATCACACTCCTTCACACATGTCGGGCTTCAGAAGGGGGAAGAATGCTTCTTCAGGAGTCTCCCACGCAACTAAGGCAATTAGTAGTATCAGCTAGGAGTAGTAGAAATATTTTTTCATGATCCTAGGCCTCACACATATTATCGAGAAATTCGTCAAAAAGGTACTAAGACCAGTTGAAACAGATTCCCTTTTCACATCTGCCAATGAGTTGAATTACGTGGTCGGGGGTAGCCATCACCTGGTATTTATGCATTAATTTGCATGCAAGAATAAGGGTACCCATGAGCATCCCTGGATCACTGATTGTATCAATCTGAATTTCTCGTTTTTTGTGTGTGACATGGTACCTTTTTCGGACATCTTCAGCAATCTGGTGCTCAAATGTCTTGCCAGTGCCTTCCTTAGGATCTAGCCCCTGCATGGAAAGGTCGGATATCTGGTGAATTAAAGCAGCATCAATCAATATGTGGCCTTGAAGCCATAAGCACCCATTGTGAACAAGCACCAACAACTGGAAAACAACCAGGCCAGTCATGTTGTATTGGCCAAAGTGGGGGATGCATAGTAGGTTTAAGATCCCAGACCCAATGATTCCTTTTACCCACACCATTGGCTCAAAATTTAGTACATTTCCATCTAGTACCCATTCTAGGTATAGCTTCAGATGTAGCAAAAGGGAAGGTGTCCAGGTTGCCCAGATCATGGTCATCGAATTTTATGAGGGGGAGGCCGCCGAACATTTCTCCTTGCTGGGGCACTTCCTCTGGGGCCAGAGGCATATGAAGGAAGGAATGGACGAGATCAACAGTCATGGGAGTGGGTGTTGTTTTCCTGCATGGCTTAACATAAGGCGGCAACCAATTCAACAGAGTCACATGCAGGCCTTCCTCTGTGAGCATCATTGGGTACTTGGATGCATTAGGTGATCATCCCTTAGACGCTTTTGGAGGGGAACGAACAATCTAGGGAGACGTACGAGGCTTCCCGCCAGCCCACTTCACCTATTTTACCTTCCCTTTTCCCTTCCATTTTTTCAAGGTAGAGATGACCTCCTCTTCTTCAGGGGTTACTTCAAGTACCTCATCAGATCCAATTTCCCTGAAAGCTGTGGTGGGAAGAGGCTCATTAGGGTTTGTAGTGGTCATTCTCACTCAAAATATGAATTCGGCATTACTACTATCAGAAGGAGTAGCTCGCTTAGTCATGCGGATGCAAATTATACAGACTAGATGATATTTACCAAGATGGCCGAGGCGTGGAAGTTTTGGACAACAAACCAATCCCTTGGGACCAACAGTCTTCATCTTATAGCCCATGAGGGTGGAAAATGGTCCGTTTAGCCTTAATTGCATTTAATCATTATGAGAATAGTAAAAAACCCTCGTAAATCGCCACATTAATTTCCAATTAACTTCTCCATTGAACAGTAAGCATGTTTTTCCACACTCATGCTCTGTTTCAAGGGCTAGTTATTTCCACCGCGCACAACCATTGCGCCTATATCTCACCCACTTGCACCTCCATTCCTGCACATCCATCGCTCCTATCTCTTTTTTCATGGCCAGATGCACACAACATCTGTTATATAGCTACTCCAGTCATATAGTCATTTGATCGACACCGAGGATTCCCTATAGGGTTTCAAATGACTTCCATTAACATATCTTGGTAGAAGATCTCCACACAATGTAGCCAATCTGAACGCACCTCCATCGGTAATTTCCTTCACTATATACGGGCCCAACCAGTGTGATGGAACTTCCCCAAGTGTCACAAAAATTGGCTATCGTAAAGTAGTACAAATTCATCCTTGATAAAGACCTTCTTCCGAATGTGTCGATCTTGCCATGATTTTTCATGAGCCTTCTGAACCTGCTGGTGAAACTGAGCAATAAACCTATCTTCTTCTAGGGCCACTAGCTGCACCAAGCATTCCTCCATGATGTCTGAGTCTGCCATATTTTTGAAAGCTGAAATTCATACGCTAGGAACAATTTATTCCATAGACATGATGGCCTCCTTCCTGTAGACCATTTTGAAGGGCGTTTTTCCCATGATATTCTTACATGTAGTCCTATAGCTCCAGAGTACAAAGGGGATGCACACGTCCTAGTCGCTTTAGTCTTCGTTGTAGACCTTAGTGAGCGCATGTTCCAAAATTTTATTAAAGGCTTCTACAGTCCCATTCGCCTACGAATGATATAGGGTACTCATTGCATGGTGAAATTGGAATTCCTCAGTCAGAGCCCTAATAGTTTCATTAACGAAATGCATACCTCTGTCACTCATCAGGATTTTCGGACACCCAAACCTCATCAGAATATATTCGAAAATTAAGTGTGTAGCAGTATCCGCAGTACAATCCTTGAAAACCTTAGCTTATGCCCATTTGGTTACATAATCCGTGGTAGTGATGATATAGCATGATCTAGTCTTCTTTCTTGTAGGATTAATGGGTCCGACAAAATCAATGGCCCATTTTTTGAACACTTGCAGGGCCATTTGTGGTTGCAGGGGCATCTCATCCAGTCATGAGGGCTCCCCAGTTTGTTGGCATGCGTCACAGGCCTAGTAGTACGCATGAGCCTCAGTGTGTAGTGTGGGCCACCATAGCCTGACCCTTAATAATTTTTGAGTAGTAGCTTTACCTGCGTAATTTCCTCCCACAATTCCCTCACGGGCCTTGAATAAGATAGCTTGTCTCTCATGTTCGATTAAATACCTTCGCAGTACCTTTTCCACTCCTAGCTTGTAGATATGTCCTACAATTATAGTAAAATCGGCTGCGCAGGTGATCAGTTCCTTTTTCTGTAGTACTAAATAGTCATTGGGGGCCTTGCCTATGGTCAAAAAATGGATAATATCGGTAAATTTATCATCAATTACCTTGATAGAAAATAGCTACACGTCAGGTAATCCGTCTTCTAAGTTAGTCGGCTCTTCCCCATTTTTGATCCTGGACAAATGATATGGTCCAACGTTCAACCTCCCTAGTTTTACAATGATTTCAAAATCATACTCATGAAACAATGGTAGCCATCGATAGATTTCCGCCCCAACACAGGCTTATTAACTAGGTATTTTAAAGATGAATGATCTGTGAACATCTTGAAGTGTACACCTGAAAAATATTGCTTATACTTTTGTAGGGCATACACCATAGCCAACCCTTCACGCTCCATAGTAGAATGTTACGCTCTATGTTTGAAAGCTTCCTGTTGGAGAAGGCCACTGGGTGGTCAATGTACCCTTCTCCAGGTTGCGCCAAGACAACTCCCAACGCGATCCCTGATGCATTTACTTGTATGTGGAAGATATTTGCCTAGTCGAGGAATATGAGAATAGGTGCAGTCACCATCTTTTCTCTTAATATTTCGGATATTTTCTGACATTAATCATCCCAAAAGAATGAGACATTATTCTTCAGCGATTTCTCCATTGGAGCAGTGATCAAAGCATACCCCTGAATGAACTTCCTGTAGTAACCCATGTTGTCAAGAATGGAGTACAATTGTTTTTTAGTAGTTGGAACTACCAAATTGATGATAATCACGATCTTGGTTGGGTCAACCATCAATCCCTACTAACATACTACGTTTCCTAATAGGATCCCAAATGGGACATAGAATATGCTTTTCTTGATGTTTAGCGAAATTTGGTGTTTCCTACAGGCATCTAACATCATGCGCAGATTCGACACATGGTTCTTTACTAATCCAAAAATTGTCCAAATGTCAAAGTAAACTTCCAGGAACTTATGAATTAATTCTTTGAATATAGATACAACAACACATGGAAAGATGGTAGGGGCATTCTTTAGACCAAATGGCATGACAGTGTATTGGAATGAGCCCCACTCAGTTGCAAAGGTTGTCTTGATGCAATATTTAGGTGTTATATGGATCTGATGGTACCCCGTAAACCCATTAGTAAATGAGTATGCTTCCTGACCTCCCACATTATCCAGGATCTCATCAGAGAATGGTGTATGGAAATGATCATGTACGCAAGCATAATTTAACTTAGGCAGATCTATGCAAATCCTTATCTCTCCCTTAGTATTTTTTTCTTGGACCACCATAGGGCTTACCCAATATGACTACTCTACTGGTTCAATAATACCTGTGGCCACCATTTTCTCAATTTCCTCATTAAATTTTTTTTTTTACTTTGAGTTCAGGCGACAGGGTCATTTTTTGATTGGCCGCTCATCTAGCTCCAATTTAATCCTCATGACTCCCATATCCCCTATGATCCCCTTGCGTTCGGATAACTTAGCAGGGAATAGATCTTAATATTCGGTTAGAAATTCTGTGATCTTTCCCACCGTTCCCTCATCCAAGTAATCCCCAATCTTGGCCATCTTGGGCTGCTCTTCCATGCCAATATTAACTTCCTTCAGTTTCAAAGGCTTGGTGAAATCAATTGCTTGCAACAACAGACCTGCAACAACACATTCTCCTTCTAACTCTGTGATAGTGATATTCCGGGGATCCTCATCATAGTCTTCTATTGACAGATTTATGTAGTTTATAATGTCCTGTATTTTAACATCCCAGGTTGGCGCAGTATGTTCCTACTTAGGGAGGGACTTTTTGAAGACTAGAGAATCTATATATTGTAGCGCTTAATTGAGTGTCTCAGTTCCTCCTGTAAATCCAAACATCATTATAAAATCCTCAACCATCATAACCCAGTACCGGGTACGTTGGTGTAATTCTGCATCTAAATACCAAGTGGTAGGGATTGGTCCCAATGTGTGAACAAATCTATGGACCCATTCACTCCAAGTGTTTCCCTTCCATATTTCCATCCAAGAATCAAAGTGCCTGCGCGGATCCCCTTATCTCAAGAAGAGTTCCATCGGTAGTTTGATTGGTGGGTCTAATCATAAAATCATCATCCTTGGGCATCCCCCCCAGTCCTGAAAGGCTCCCTTATGGGTTTCCCACCAGTGTGCGGGGATTTTATGCATGGTTAAGTCAAGGGCATAGAATATTCATTCCTCAGGGACAATTGCTTCAATAGCTTTGAGGAAATCCTTCACATTAATAGAACCATCAAAGTAGGGTAGTTCTGTTACCTCTGAGGAGATGCATTAGAATATTTTTGTGACCTTGAGACACCTCAACGCAGATACGTCATGCAACTGATTCTGCCAATTTTATATTTCTCCATTCGATTCAAATAAGATTTCACTATCTTTTTCATAGCATAACATGCTATCAACCATGGGGTTGATCCAGTCATCATCCTGGGCAGTCAGCTAGTATATGTGATCAACATCCTCTTCCTCCCGTATTGATTCAATGTACCACTCCCCATCTGTTGGATCCAATGGAACTGTCACCCTTGTTCCTTCACCTTCAAAGATCATTCTCCTTATTTTTAAATTAATGATACCTCCCATGTCAATAGCCCAATCCAAGCTTAAGTGTGCAGGGTAAGGGTTCGTGTCGTCCAATATCTGACTTACCTCAAAATCAGCATAAACTTTAACACCCGCAATATCTACCACCACCTTCATCAGTCATCCTAGTGGGATAATATTATGTTAGTTAGCCATCCATAGCTGAATAGTCGACCATTCTAGCTTAGGTTCCCCCATTATTTTTGAGGTCTGCTTGGGTAGGACATTTGCCTCTGATCCTAAATCAAGGATGACTTCATCCATTTCGTAGTCTCTAATCTGCGCAGTCATGCGCATTTCCTGTCCCACCCTTTTTTTTGTATAGATTATTCATAGTTTTAACCTATGGCTGTAAAGAAATATTTTCTGTGCAACTATCTATTAATGCTTGGAGATTCTCTATGGCCTTCTAGTTGCATAACAACTTCATACATGCCTGGAGGAATGCTTTAACTGCTTTGTCTGCTTTTTCATCTACCTATTAGGGTCCTATAATAATAGGATTAATAATTTTGAATTGAATTTGATTAGTCTTGTAACATGTACATAATTTTCTTTCTCCAAATTGTTTTCCCATATTAGAAAAATAAAAAAATGTAGAGAGGGTAAAATTCCTAAAAGAAAAATCAAAGGACTTGAAAGAAAAAATATCAAAAAGAATATAAAAATGGACCCCAAACAAAAAAGAGACTAAAATAAAACATGAAAGTGATGAAAATCCAAATGTCACTACTATTTACTTTTACTGCAAAATAAATATTGTGTGTAGCTTGTACAAATGCCACAATCCATGAAGGTTAAACAACTTAATCTTGACCTTCAGGCTTTAAATTTCATGTTGTTAGATAGAGAATAAAGATCTAGCCAAACAATTTAATCTTGACAGATTAGTAGTTAGGTAGAGAATAATAAGGATATCAACATTTTAATTTGAGCCCTTGGAAGAAATAAGGATAGAATTAGTTAGTTTGTTGTTTTAAAATAAAAATGGATAAGGATTTGCAAGCTCAAATGCACCCATGTAAATGAAGAAAAAATGTTAGGGTAGCAGATGGGTAGGTAGAAGCAGTTTTCACAAGCATGGATAACAGATAATTAGTCATTTCATTTACTAACTTCCTTACAAAATCATTCCCCTTCTAAAAAATACCCCCTCCCCTTCATTTTTCCATTTTTCCCATTATCACTCATTTTCCCTTGCAAATGCCCCTTTTCCTAAGTTAAAATACACTTTTCCCTTTGGAAAAATAAAAAATACTTTTACTAATTCCCCTTTATTCAAAAAATACCCAAAAAAACCCTTTATCCTAAGTATAAATTCTTAAATGATATTTTGGGTCCTACAGTGAAGAAATTCACTCCCGACATAAGTTTAACACTATACTTAGTATATTTTACATCCCGCAATTACATTTCATTTTATTAACATTAACTTTATGTATTTAAATCCCTGTATTAACCTTTACCCCGTATTAAAATAATTCCTTTATATATCATCCCAACCCATATTTTTATTTAAAATATAGTTTAAATATTTCCCACATGTTATATATCCCTGACCAATTATGTATTATCCCGTCTATATATATTGGTCCCACTTGCTTTAACCCCATTGGTTATATTATTCAAAACCCCGACCATTTACATATATAACCAATTGTATAATAAATATCGATTATATGTATTAATCCATAGTTTTAATGCATATAATCTACCTGCATACTTTAAAACCCGAGCCCCATGCCATCTAATCCCATGACTCCATCGCATCATCCTGGCTGTCTGATCTTCACCCGCCAGATCCGACTGCCAATATCTCCTATCGCGCATTCCTTTTCCCGATTGTTAACATACTCCCAACCTTATGAAAAACATAGTTTTCGGAGCTCCACTCCAAGCTACGTGTCTAAATTTCCTTCGATCGCATCATTCAAAACATTACCGCCAACAACTTTTGACTATTGCGAAAACCACTGAGCGGTTTTCTCCTCAACGCACAAACCACCCTGTCATTTGAAATGACCGTCCTTTAATGTAAACACTGTTTGGTTTAAAAATGCATATAACTACCCAATCATGCCTTTTCATCCTTTCTGTTACCATTTTCATGAAAACAGAGATATTTAGACCGAAAATATTGCTGCCAACTCTCTTTTTGAGTCAAACTAAAACATAATCTAACCATCCGCCACTACAATCATTGCAAAAGTCATCAAAAGCACTATTAAAGACTAGCAGAGCCTCATAAAGCTTTCTTCCACCTCAGAAACCCTTATGCACAAACATAAATATTCATTTTTCCAGGTAATATTCAAGAGAAAATACCTATTCCTCGATCTAAAGAAGTAATACAACTAATTGAATCATTTATAGCCTTTTGTTGAACCTAAAGAAAGCCCTTTTCCTTCCTAAAAACTCTTTTCTGTAAACTCTGGACCTACATGCATAGATTTTGAAGCCTTGGACTGTTTAAAAATAACAAATTGAATAAATGAAGAAGTTTGAAGCCTATGTACCCTTGAAGAAGGCCTCATTGCCTTCCAGTCCTTTCATATAGGCCCTATGCATCTATTTACAGAACTTTAAAGCTTAGAAATTGCCTTTTTGTTATAGAAAACAGAGTTTAATCAATTAAGCAAGTTTATACCTTTGCTGATCATAGATAAAACCATGATTTCATCCTCAATACTTCTGCAAACTGTTATAAAATTCCATAGGTGCTCTTACAGGCCTAAATCAGTTGTTTATAAGTCAAAAAAGTAAAAAATTGATAAATCAAGCAAAGCAATGGCTTCCAAAGTAGTAGTATCTGTGAATCCACTACAACCCCCTATTGTAGATGTATAAAACATTCCCCTAGCTGATATAGATTTCAATATTACTGACACAGTCACAAAATTTAACCTTCTTAAGCTCCACTACTAGAGCCAAGAAAAATCCATAGATTAGGCTGATGAAATCTTCATCTGGAAGTCCAATTTACCAAAATATGTTGTCCCTCAGACCTTTTAGTGCCCATAAGTGATTAGAATCTGTCAATATTGCTATGTCATTGATCAGAGAGCCATAATAAACCTTGAAAAAGAAATCCTATTTACCATTACTGCTAAGTCAATTAATCAGATGTTGTAGATATAGCCTAGGCTGATGAGATCCTTTATCCATTGAGGCCCTAGCTCATCTATACTTGAATCTGGACTTCCCCAAGAGGTTCCAGATATTTCAAACATTCATTCCTTCTTCTCTAGAAATTCCCAAGATAAATCCTCCATACCCTTCTGAAAAATTCTCTGAAAGGACAAGAAATATCATCTCCATGTTGTCTTTCATTCTTGGCTATTTTACAGATGAATATGCTAATGTTGCATTGATAGGTTTTTTATCCACTTTCACACATGGTCAGCCTCCTACTACCATTTTTATTTTTTCCCAATATCTTGCTGACAATATCCATGAGTAGTTGGTCAAAATTCCTTTTGAAGGTGTTTTCAAGTATTCGTCATTCTTATTCCATATGTTTTTATACTTTCAGTCTAAGAAATTTGCTATAAACCTTCAAAATCTTGATGTGGAAGGAAACCCACAATTAGTCATCTTTTGGACTTCCTTGATAACGAATGACTCCAATGAGTTAACTTATACAAATTTTACTTATAATTTCATGAATCCTATGGTTAATTTGCTGAACAGCAGCAGGAAACCCAGAATTAGTGAGAAAATTAATAAAGTTCTATAGTTACTAGAGCATAATAGGACAGGTGATTGGTACTTGTACCAAAATCATATTGAAATAAGAGTATATGGATCAAGTATTGTTCCATATAAACTACCTAAATACCTCTCTATGAGGTTATTTTCTGTTGAGTTCATAAGGCAGATTCTTAATTTAGATACAATTAATTTCTTGGCAGCAAAGAAGAAGACAAAGTTCAAATTGAAAAATCAAGTTGGCCCTTTTATCTGTAAAAATAGAGACGTAGGTCCTAAGGCTGAAAAAAAATTGCAGGAATTAAAGTGCAGTCACAGTTTCCTATGGTATTATGATCCCCTAGGAGTTATAAGTAAAATGAGAATTAAATGCAAACTCACTCCCTATGTATATGAAAAGAAACCAAATTCAAATTGAGATACAGTCAAAAGCCAAAGTTAAATCCTGTGAATAAAGAAGTGGAAACAATAGAGGTGATTGATACAGAAATAGCAGCAAAGGACAATGCACATCCTAAAATAACTAAAGAAGAACTACAACCTACAACTTCAAACACTCAGCTTATTCAGAAGTAGCATAGTATAGAAGTTTCCTCATCTAAAAAACCAGCAGAAAAGGATATGGATATCAAAGAAACATACAAAGATATCAAAGCTAGAAATGAATCAATTAAAACTGAAATATATTCTCAATATCTGAAACAAACTCCTGGCATCTAGAATAGGCTACTTTCAGCCTTTGACTATAGGAATAAAAAGATGCAGATGGCATTTCTTCAACCCACAATTCAAACTCCCAAGTCATCTTCTGATTACAAAAAGACATATTTTTAAGTTTTGGCCCAGGATATTCATCCTCTAGACCAAATTGAGTTTCATAATCAGGCAGGGGAGGTGATCTACTCTACAATGACCACCAAGGCCATGAGTGTACAGAAGTTGCAAAACACTCTAGCAAATATCAGAGATCAGCTCAAATTGGAAAAAGCATCTTCACAGGCAAAAGAAAATAGAATTAAATCTTTGGAAGAATTAGTAATTGAAGTCTAATATGATCCTAAAAATGTCAATGTTGCAGAGGAATTGATAAAGAAGAAAAATGCAGACATTGCTACATTAAATAAGTAACTAAATATTCCCCCTACAGAACATCCTCAAGCAAAGGAAGTACAACAGGATACAAATCAGAAAGATGAGATGATGAATCTCATTTTACAGTTGACTGCTTAGATAAAGAAAATGGAGAATGAAATGGACATGTTGGTCCAAGAGAAAAAGGATAAAGAAGTCCCAGTCACTATCATTCCTGTAGTTACTACTATTGTGCCTTCCACACTAGCTGAATCATTAGCTCCTACATTCCCCATGGCTATAGCATTACCTGTCACTTCATCAACAATTTCAGCAACAGTGTCTTGAACAACAACAACACAACATTTATATGAAGCAAGCAAGTTGGTAAAATTTATGTAGGACATGACTATTTAGACCAAGGAGATAAAAAAACTTAAATAATGGCTTAAAAGTCTTGAATATGAAAAGAAACTTTCCAAGATAATGCATAAGAATGAAGAACAAAGAGAAAACATATTAAATGAGTAGTTGAAGAAATTAGAAAAATATCTAACATTGAAAGAACCAATGGCTCAAATCAGACAATAGCTATGGGCCAATATCATTGAAGTAGTCAATGATATTTGGCCATCAATATAGGTCATATATGAACATAAAGACTTAGTCAAATCAACAAAAGAGGCTATTCAAAAGATAAAAGAAGAGCATGGTAAGAAACCTGAAGAAGCTCTTGAAATCATCAATTTTATAAATTCTAAGGATATGCAAGAGATAGAATAAATTGGTATTAATGACAGAACAAAAACCATATTAGAAGTTAGGAAAGTAACTTCTAAAATTAATTTCATGATACAGTTAGAAGAGAAATTCCAAAACATGGATGTGGCTATCACAAGGTTTCTGATGAAATTTGATGTCTTAAGGCAGAAAGGTCTTCCAAATCCATTAGTTATTTATGGTAAACTAATGAAGCATGATGACTATGACAAGAAAATGAGATAATTTTCCAAGGATTAGGTTAATATGCCTAGCTCACATGGTATTCCAACAGGGAAGGTAATCTACAGGAATTTGGAGAATTTGTTTTACCTACAACATGAGGTAAGACACATATTTATCAACAAGCCCACATTCTCAAAGTATATTGAAGATGATGATATTTTCAGAAGGATGATGAAGATAAAAATGCATGAGACAACATTATGGGAAAAAATGACTGATTTACTATGAAATCAGATTACAGTAAGTACAAAACAGTAAAAAAATAAAATAAAACAGAGCTTGTTGTTTTTACATTTATAGTTATAGTTTTTCATAGAAATATTATCAGTGAAAGAGTATCAAGATAAAGAGTATTAGTTCAAGGTAAAAGTTTAAAGCAAATAAAAAATTACAAAACAGAGATAAAGTTGACAGTCTGAAAGACACCTCATTTTCTAGCTGCAGCCTTCATTGAATAGAAAAGGGAGAGAATATCAACAAGAAAATACATCAAACAAGTAATTTCAATAAAAATAGGGATAGCTAGCATTAGTTAGAAAGTTGTCACTATATTCTTGCATGAAGACTTTTTTTTCCATCAATGATTCCTAAGTTTGTTTTAGGATATTTTGTAAAGATTTTTTGTATAAATACTTCTCATTTGGAATTATTGAGTGTGGATGAATTGCTGAACATTTTTATAGTTGTACTATTCTGAAACTAAGTGTGATTCTACCAATTTCAAGTGAGCGGACTGGATTAAAGAAATAAAGCATCATATGACAGGATTCATGTGTTGGGCCACTATAGTGAAGTATTTTCACTTGTTTCTTTGTCAATTTTTATGTTTTTCATCAATACTTGAATGTTGTTCTAAATCTAAATGATAAATCAGGAATTGTTATTTCAGAATACGTTAAAATCACTCTGTCTTGAACTGTTTATCATTTACATGGTTTCCACTAATATCAAAACTAAGGAACCCTTAATTTCTCCATAGTTTTGATGGACCTCTGCCTTGCCATTCATTATCCAGATTTGAGAACCCTTAATTGCTCTCTTAACTCGATTGAAACCATTTTCACCATCAGCCTTGAAGATCTTAAGTAACTCAGCTATCTTGCCCTGTAAACATTTTCATTTAGAACTTGATCCTCATCTGACTACTTGACACATTGACTCCATTAGCTCAATTTAATATAGACCTACATCTATCCGTCTAAGTAAGTTATTTCACCACCAAACCAAACCAAATCAAATCAAAATCCAAAACCAATTTACCCTACATAACTAGCCTAAAATCAGTTAAAATCAACAAATATAAATCATATAGAGAGAGCCCTCTCTGAGCATTAGGAAGGCTATATCCTAAGGCTTAAAAGTAGGTTTGTGGTTACCTCTAATATTCTTTAAAGAAAAATAAAAAATCTCACAACTATTGAGAATTATTGGAGTGATAACATACTAGCAACCATACTGGGGACTAACGAATCCTCAGTATTTAAAATTAATCTTAAAGGAAATATTTTCACTTATATTTTCACCTTAAGATTGTTTTAAAGAGTTGTGAGTGCCTTTTCATAAAAAACTATAATTCTGGCTTCCAGAAGAGTCTACTATACCAGGTCCAATCTAGACCCACAACCTGCTATCCTAGTAGATAATCTTGACACAATTGTAAAGAAAAGAAAAAATGTAGAAAGTTTGGGTAATAAAAATTCATTGATAAAAGAAAATTCTCTTCCAAATAAATTATCAAGTTTACAAGATATTGAATTTGATCTAGATTTGAACAAAATTTGTTTACAACTAAATTATAAAATGACATACATAATACTGTAATAGATCCTAATTTCATTTCATTCATTGAAAGTAAGAAGGAAACTTCTTCACTAGATTTAGATGAAAAAGTCTTAAAAGTTTATGAGAAACTTGATGCTATAACTGCAACTTTGATTAAGGAAATTGATGAATCTTATTTACAACATTCAGTTGAATTGACTGCTTTATCAGCCTATACCCCTAAGCCTTCTACCAGTCATTTAGATACCATTCATTTAGAATTTGTAGGTTCATCCTTATTTACTATTACTCTTAGTATGAATGTTTATTCGAAGTGTACGAAAAAATACCACTTTAGCTGCGCACAAAAAACATCCCTAATAGCAGAAAAGACTGCTAATATCTTCAGATCTGCTATTATATTATCAAGACAAATGCTACAAAAATCTAGATCTATACATTAGAAGACATTAAACAGTAGAAAAATAAGATTTACTCCATAGATCCAATAGACAAGACAAGAATATATCCAATGAATATTTTTATTAATGGCACCTGGGAGGAAAACACAAGAGGGTGTTCCCTGTTCTCCTCAATGGGATGGGTTCTTGTAAGTCATCAACACTTCATATTTAGAATTCATCTCTCTTGATGGTGTAGAAAACCCAGAAAAAAATGGAAAAATATGGCTATGATAATGGATCAATAGCCAGACCAAGAGTTGAGATCCAGAGTGATCTTTAGGCAACAGAAGATGACAAATGAATGGGAAAACCCTTCCATTTATAACAAAATATTGAGTTAGTTTAGATATTGGCGCATAATTAAAATATTATTAACCAAATCAAGATCCAAATTTTATGGAATATTTTATTATATTTTTTGGAGGGAAAAGGAATTTGACTTGAGTCAAATCCCCTTATCTGTAAATAATAAATAAATAAATGATTTATTTATCATTTTAAGGATGTGATTAAGTAATAATAAATAAATAAATAATTTATTTATCATTCTAAGGATATGGTTGAGTAATAATCAAATAAATAATGATTTATTTAATTATTCAAGGGAGATGTAGTCATATTTAACAAATAATATTATTTAAGTAATGTTTAAATAGTTATTCTTAGAAAATAATAAGATAACTAATGATTTATCTAATTAATTTCCTTGTTTTGGGTTAAACATAACCGGGAATATTAATTAAATTGTTTTTTAACTAATTATTCCTTGAGGAAAAATCAAATAAATATGGATTTATTTAATGTTTCCCCATGGGGTTTCTTGTTTAGACCATAAAAAACTTAATAAAGGTGGTTTACTAAGCTATTTTTCATAGTGAATGAAATTTTACCTGGGGTAAAATTGGTCTTACTTGGTGTACTTGGGTCCATCTAATAAAAATGGATTAGATGACTAAAAATGGTGTAATAGATTCCCCCCCAACGTGCGAGCGTTGGGAGCTAATCGTATGACCAAAGTACGTTGTAAGAACTCAATCACTAGACAAAAACGGGGAAGTCAAAGAGGGAGGATTGTAAGGTATACCAAAGTTCTGAAAGAAATAGACCCTAAGGAGGTGACTCGCAGGTGTGATAAGTCATTTTGATAAGTGAGTACTTGCTATAGGCGGCGGGGGAGGCATACCTATGCTCGCCGAGGCAATAGTAAAAACAATAAGGCATCCAAAAAACCATGAGATGACATAATGCTGGCATAAACATAAGCTAGATAAACAACACGATAATGAATCCTACATACATATTGTGTATGGGATAACATCTAGGACTTGTACAATGATATCTGAGTACATGAGATATAAGTGCAACCCAGATGCCTCTGAAAACAGGAAAGGACTCTGAAAACATGAATGATACATGAAAACAAAAAGGTGTTGCAAGCGGCTAAGGCCGACATCATCAAATGTATGGAGCTACATCGAATGCTTTAATGAAGAGGTCATCCGAGTGTTGGGGGCTACCTGTAGGGCCACCCCCTCATGACGGCTGAGACATCTCACACACACCTAGGAATCACCGATGTCAGCTGTTGCATCATTATACCATCGAGTATATAGATCTCGATCATGCTGAAAAGGAGCTGGAGTTGAGAAATAATCAAGTCAAAGGGCAATGAGGAGTCCCTTTGCCTAATCCAAGGTACCAAACAAGAGTGGAAGCTGGAACCAAGGTACATCGCCCTCTAGGCCTATCTTCTGGAATGAATAAGCTGATGTCGACAGAAGGAGGTCTATCATAGGTGAGGCAATAATGGATCCTCAACTAAGGCACGAGTGAATGACAGACTGACACCAATGATGATGATGAAATGGGGGGGACTGAGTAGCGAACGAACGACTTACCTTTTTAGAGCATAAATGGCATGAATGACCTGGCAGCGACTGACACAATATCATGAGGGATAGGGGACAGTGGGACTGAAGGCCATAATGTGCGACACGAGAGAGGGAACAAGTAATTAATGATGGAGGACTATAGCGGGGTGCGAGGGGACGCGGGATAGACTCCATGAAAGCAATGATGACTCAACTCGGATGCTCTAAAAAAGGGTGACTAGATGGTGCTGCCACACAGGAAAAGGGTCCAATGGGGACCATAAAAGCATGAGTACAAAATGGTAACTCACGAAAAAAGTCGACACGAGCGTGGAAAAGTATGGAGGCAACATGGTGCCCCTAGTACAAGTGTTGCAAGTGAAGAAATTCAATTTTGAGGAGGAGTGAAGTGACACTTCTTGGAAAAAGGGTGTCTTGGTGAAGTATCAAATCACTAAAAACTAATAGATACCCATTTGAGGGCTTTCCAATGGTACATACAATTCATCAAACTGAGCTACGGTTTGTCCGTAGTAGGCAAAAGAAAAATCAGGGGTTTTCCTTTAATAAGGTGTTTTCCTGCCCAATTCACTCATTCACAGGTGGAGCTATGGTGAATGTACTGAGGAGGGAAGTCCCTAAATCTTGTGGTGATGTAGCAGACAAACTAACCATTGGAATTGAGAGCAGTTAGTTGCAGGTAAGAGGCCTAATCCTATTCTTTCATTTCAGTGGATTGAAAGTTCAGTTTAGGTATCCAGAGCTCAGGAACAGGCCAGGTCGCACTTTTTGGGGTCTGATATGCGACATGGGTAGCAGTTATTGCATAGAAAACTGTGACCTGTCACAGAAAATGACCTGAACAGTGCGACCTATCAGAGAAAGGGGTTTTTAGTGTTGTTTTTGGCTGAGATCTAGGATTTTTATGGTTGAGGGGCATAGGTGCCCCCAAGCATGTTGTGGACATGCCAAGATGTATTTAGAAAAAGGGAAATCTAAATACATTTTAATGATGTGGTGCAGCATTTGTTTTCGGTATGGTTATATAGTTTGAGAAAGGAAATAGGCGATTACTGATCTCTTTTGGTATTGCATATATGAATCAAATGGAATTTAATTTTTCGGGTTGGCAATCATGGTGTTACTATCCTAAAGATATGATTCTGAGATCATGAACTAATGTTCTCCCAGAAAACCCATAGGTTGGTTAACCACAATGTCTATGAGACTAGGTTGTTGATGTAATCTGAAGGAATGATGAGGGGTATCATCCCTAGAGTGACCTGAAGTGATATGGGACTCCAGAGATTCTTCTAAATGTGGAAGAATAATGGGACTAGAGTCGACACGACTAGATTCACTATTAGAGTTGTGGAGAATTTATTTTCCTAGTCTCTCAAATATGGGTGCTCCCTTACCCACATATTAGGTGTCAATGTAATGGCCACAAGGTGCATGTGGTTCGAATGCATGAGTTCGATGTAAGGGGGTATAGATAAATTTAGGGGTGGTGATTGCTTCCACAATGTCATCATCATAATAGAGAATAGGGTGACTCGTGAAAGAAATACCATCTGACATGGTGAAGCTACCTGACTCATCATCTTGAGAAGAGAGGTTCACATGCGCATCATCACAAGTGGTGATAGATGAATAATCATATAAAGGATCTACCAATGTTGAGCCCAGGGTGATCACTGAAGGGAGGTCAAGCGAAACATTAGGGGAAGTCTCCAAGGGGATTTCTACCAAGGGTCTCATGGATGATGATAGGTAGAAAATGGTGGGCGAAGGCACCATAATCTCGACATTAGGAGGGGGAATTTCAATGGGAGCATTCGTGTCCTGTGGCTTTGTCGAAGAAAAATGTGCAAATAAGGGAGTGGTGGACTCGTTACGCTTTGCCTTGAATTGGCGAACCGCTTCCAAAGAGTAGTGGTACTATTCAAGGCGGGGAAAAAGGTGAGTATAGTGGCCATGGAAATCACACAAAGCGCAAAGGTGATTTGTGCACAAAGACTTGAGTTTCAGGACTGAATCCAGTATAGTGACATATACCTCTGGGATATCAGACTCCAAAAATGTCTCATTGACCATGGACTTAAGGTGAGGCAACTCCGGACAAGTATGGGTGGCATGGTTGGTGATATCACACAAAGCACACTAGATGGTACACTTTGGAGGCTGAAAAGGGGCAAGGTTTGTCGAGTTAGCCTTGTCCTTTGATGCCCCCTTACGAGCTTTGCCCTTCTTACGCGAAGCGATCACAATGGGAGGTGGTTCCTGTTGAGGTGAATGAGGCACTGTTGCAGCAGGAGAAGTCATAGGGACTGTTTGGATTGGGGTCAAAACAAGATAAGTTTTGGGTTGACCAGGCAGGGTAGCGGCTAGAGGATCGAGGTACCAGACAGGAATGCCAAGGGTCAGGTTAGGAAGAGAGAGGGTGGCCATAACAGGTACTGTTTACACTCCTGGTGGGGGAGCTAGGAGTGGTATCCTACCAAAGGGGTAATGACTAGGTAGGATAGCTCCAAGATGGTTAAGGCCTGGAGGAACCGTTCTAGGAGGGTAAGGGGGTCATGAGTACCAGCTGAAGGTGAAGGGCTAGGAGAAGAATGTTCAGAAGGCTGATCAGAGGACATCATGAGAATCTAGTAATTGGGGGAACTATATGGAAGAGGTTGAATGGACACCTAACCTTCAGGTGGTTGGGTAGCCACAAATCCATGTTGTGCATCCACTTGCGCCTAAGGGGGTGGTGACTGCTGTTGCGGGGGTTGAGAAGGAGAGGGAGGCGGAGGTGCTGATGCTGGAGGAGCTGGAGCACCACGTTGTAGATACGGATAAGGGGGTTGGGTAACAGTGTGGTAAACAGGAGGTTGGGCCAAAAGAGGAGGCATGCCTTATCCTGGGTATGTGCTACCAGGAGGGGGAAAAGTGTGGGAGGTGCTACCCCCCCCCCCAAAAGCAAAACCATAACCCATGGGAGGTTGAGCATATGGATGAGAGAGAGCTCCAACGATACCATCGATGGCATGAGGTGCCCCCAGTGTGTTGGCACCACCGGGTCTAGGGAGATCATGTATAACGGTATAAACATAACCCGTCTGAGCATAGATCAGGTCATATTTTAACGCCATTTGGAGGGCGGCTTCTTCGATTTGAGGAAAATGCGATGCGACATATTTCACGATAGGAGGCAAGAGAGATCTAAGGAACCAATCCATGTAGACATGGTCTTTGAAAGTAGGGATTGACATAGGCTCTTTCTTCTCCACCATTCTCGGACATGATCAGATAGGCGGGTCGCAGATAATTGACGGAAAGAAGTAAAAAGTTCGATACTAGTGTCATAACGAAGGGGAAGCTGGAAGTAAGATAAAAAATCCCGGGCAAGAGTCACAAAGGTGGCAGAGAGGAAGTGGCCTGATAAACATACTACTTAGAAGCTTCACCTATAAGTGTTCATTGGAGCAACCGAAGATGGATAGAATCATCGGTAATGGAGTTAGATGAACACCACATGTGGAAAGATCGAACATGATTTTTAAGGATCTTCTCCAGCAAGGACTTCAAACTTTGGGATGTCAAAAGGGAGCTTTGTCGGCATAGCAGGCCAACTAGTGTCATGGTGTATAGGGTCATTTATCAACCAGTCCAAGTCAGGGAGGCTGAGGTCTACCATGAAGGGGAGCAAGGGCGCAGCCGGGGTAGCGTCTATAGCGGTCCCACTAGTGGTATTCCCAGCGTGAGGGCTGGGGTTGCCGCCAGCATAAGGTCTTGCACCAGACATGGTGAAGGTGTCAAGGGGAGAACCAAAGGTAGAACGAGAAGGAGAACCTGGAGGACCAGAAGAAGAGTCAGTATCCAAACTCGGTGGAGGACTAACTCAAATCCTATGCGGGGGAGTAAGTCTTCCTATCGGAAGCTGAGGATGAAGGCCAAGAAGTCTCTGGGATAAATGCCTTGGTGGCGCAATGGTGATGGCAGAAACACGAAAAAAAAGGAAAAAGAGAACAACAAGGGAAGGGAGTTGTAGGATCAACTGATTACAATGTCGAAACAAGGGCAGAAAGGTGCAGGATCAATTGATTTCAATGTTTTAGAGTCTTTTCTTGGCAGTGTTAACCAAGCCCTTTTTCGCTTAGGGTGTGTGTGTAAAAGTTTGTAAATTTTAATTTTTAAACCCAGACATTTGTAGAGAAAAAGAAAAAGTGTGTTGTATGGCTGTAAATAAACCTGCAAATGACAATATATAGGCCTGCAAAAATAGAAAATAAAAAATTAATAATACAATAATCTAAACACAAGGAGGGGGGCTTCTCAACAACTAGTCTATAGGTGAGTAAAAAACTAATCAAAACACACTAAAAAAAAAACTAATATATCTAAGGTCAAGAGGGACAGGGATCTAGAAGACAAAATCTACTGGAAAGTGGTGCAGAAAACAACAACAAATCAGAGGAAAAATTGCTATAAAAACAGTGGTGAAAGGCCATCTCCTGAAGGGAAACATAGTGAACCCTAGAGGAAAACCCAAACAAAGATAGATGAGGTGATTTGGATGGATAAAAAGCCGATCTGAAGCGGATATGAAGGTGAGGTATCAGATCTGAAAAAATAGCTGAAGACTCTGAAATGTCAGACAACCTAGAACAACAAAAATTCTTCCACAAAAATTGGAGGGCACTGAAGCCCTATCGGGCAAGGTTCCCACTTAGTTGAGTGAAACAAAACAATTACAAGTCCAATACGGGTGGAAACGGAGGTCAGACAACCCTGAATAGAGGCTCAGACAAACCTAGAAAAATTTCAGAAAAATCCCTGCAAAAAGTCCAGGTCACAGTTTCTGACTGTTTTCAGCAGAGGTCGCACTTTTTGGGCTGTAAAGTGTGACCTGGAGGTCCAGGTCATAGGTTTTGGGCTGAAAAGTGCGACCTACACTTCTAGCACTCTTAGTGGTAGATTTCAGAAAAAATTGTCATCTTAGCTGCGGCTGATGTCTGTCACTTGCACAATAGGTTCAAAAACACGTGAAAGTTAGAATTTTTATCATTTTAGGGTTTTATAGATTAAAGAAACATCAAGAGAAGGAAAAACAAGGGGTTGAAGAGAAATCCTAGGGTTTGAAGTAGCTGGATATGCAAGGATCAGAAAAACGACAGCGGTCGTAATCGTAAACCTGTGTGGAGACGCCAGTTGTTAGTATGAATCTTTATTCGAAGTGTATGAAAAAAAACCACTTTAGCTGCGCATAAAAAACAACCCTAACAGTAGAAAAGTTGGCTAATATCTTTAGATCTGCAATTAGATGATCAAGACAATGCTGCAAAAATCTAGATCTATGCATTAGAAGACATTAAACAGTAGAAAAATAAGATTTACTCCATAGATCCAATATACAAGACAAGAATATATCCAATGAATATTTTTATTAATGGCACCTGGGAGGAAAAAACAAGAGGGTGTTCCCTGTTCTCCTCAATGGGATGGGTTCTTGTAGGTCCTCAGCACTTCAGATTTAGAATTCCTCTCTCTTGATGGTGTAGAAAACCCAGAAAAAAATGGAAAAATATGGCTATGATAATGGATCAATAGCCAGACCAAGAGTTGAGATTCAGAGTGATCTTTACACAACAAAAGGTGACACGTGAATGGGAAAACCCTTCCATTTATAACAAAATATTGAGTTAGTCTAGATATTGGTGCATAGTTAAAATATTATTAACCAAATCAAGATCCAAATTTTATGGAATATTTTATTATATTTTTTGGAGGGAAAAAGAATTTGACTTGAGTCAAATCCCCTTGTTTGTAGATAATAAATAAATAAATGATTTATTTATCATTTTAAGGATGTGATTAAGTAATAATAAATAAATAAATGATTTATTTATCATTTTAAGGATATGGTTGAGTATTAATCAAATAAATAATGATTTATTTAATTATTTAAGAGAGATGTAGTCATATTTAACAAAAAATATTATTTAAGTAATGTTTAAATAGTTATTCTTAGAAAATAATAAGATAAATAATGATTTATCTAATTAATTTCCTTGTTTTGGGTTAAATATAGCCAGGAATATTAATTAAATTTCTATTTAACTAATTATTCCTTGAGGAAAAATCAAACAAATATGGATTTATTTAATGTTTCCCCATGGGGTTTCCTATTTAGACCATACAAAACTTAATAAAGGTTGTTTACTAAGTTATTTTTCATAGTGAATGCGATTTTGCTTGGGGTAAAATTGGTCTTACTTGGTGTACTTGGGTTCATCTAATAACAATGGATTTTCCACCACACTTCATTCGACATATTCATTTTTTCCCAAGCTTCCACTTCAACCTAGAATTTTATTTCCATCTCCCACCACCTCAAGTTCATCCCCTAGAATTTCTACTTCTTTTTATAGTAGTACTTCATTCTCATTTCCAAGAACCTCTTCTAGAATCCCAACTTCATATTCTAGTATCTTAACCACTTTTGCAAATACATCTTCCAATATCCCAATCTCATCTGCAAGTGATTTAACTACATATTCAAGTAGTAACTTCAAGTTATTCACCTAGTACTTCAAACTTACCTCCTAGCCAAGATAGAATCCAAGCCATGGCTGCCAGATATGCCACATTGGTCCTCCAAGCCCATCTAAATCCCATGCCCCAATATTATCAAAGAAAAATCCCTCAATTTGATGGAACAACTCACTACACTGTACAACAACATGTTAATAAAATGACAGACTACTTTGAATTACATGACTTAGATGATGCTAATGTTCAAATGATACTTTTTGCTCAAACTTTAGCTAGTGATGTTAAGAAGTGGTTTAAAGGTTTACCTACTGGTAGTATAGCTAATTTAGTTTTTTTCCATAGGATGTTCTTAATATATGGGAGAAGAATAAGAATCCTTTACAAATTTTTTCTGAATTTGAAAACATAAAAAGAGCACCAAATGAAACAATTCAATACTATTGTACAAGATATAACAGCATTTACAATGCAATCCCTGTTAATCTTAAACCTCCTCCAGAATATGCCCTTATCGAATTCCCTGATGGATTTGATACAGATATGGCATATCAACTAAGAGAGAGGAATCCTGAAACCTTAGAGTAGATGCAAAGTAATGTTGTAAGTGTAGAGGCAATTTTGTTAGAAAAGAAAGCTATATTAAGAAATGAAAGAAGAGCGACAATAAAAGAGGAAACATCAACCTTAGATTTGGAAATAGATAACTTAGCAAAAACATTAGAAAGAATGATGGATAGGTTAGATAACATGGAAAGGAAGCCACATTTTGATAACCAACAACAAGGACCTCAAATTAAAAATCCCAATTTCAGGAAAAACAACAACACTGGTAAATCTAGAGAATCAACACCTGAACTAACAATGAGACTACCTTTCCAAGAGAAATATGCTGAAATTTCTCACCAAAACGAAAATGATGAAGACACTTAGATAAATATAATGAGTATTAATGAGAATGACACTAGTTTTATTTCACAAGAAGAACAGGATTTATATGAATTACAAAAACTACAATTAGATTCTGGCGAGTTTTTCGATTACAAGCAAGGTTATGAGTTTGCAATTAATGAAGTTCATAAGCAATATAACGTTAGGAGCAAGAAAAATGTAGAGCCTTCTACTAAGAAATCTTCCCAAACTCAAAAAAATAAGACAGTAGAGGCTCCTACCACTAATTTTTTGCAAATTCTTCCTAGTGAAACCCAAAAAAACTCTAGTTCAACTCAGAAGAATTCAAGTCCTAATCAGAAAATTTCAAGTCCCCAAATTTCACCGTCCTAAAATTTTTGACATAACAGATACTGTTGTTCAAACATCAGAATATCCTCAAAAATCTACTGCTTCCAATACAACAACTTTTGTAAAAAAAAATAATTTCAGATCCTAAAACATCTGTTGCTGATCACCAATCAGCTGATTCTAAAACAACCATTGCCAAAACAGCTGCTCAAACCTTAAAAACGGCCAAAACTTCCACTGCATCTCAAATTGTCCATGAAAAGAAAATTAAAATCAGTAAAACAGTGGAAATACAAATAGAAAATGAAAAACCAACTTTATAAAAATAAGTTAAACATACCCAAACTGCAATTACAAAAGAAGAAATAATCCAGTTAGGAAAATCACAAGCACCATTCAACATCCAAGCTAAAATTGCTAAACTGAAGATACCAATTCCTTTAATAGAATTGGTAAAACATGACCTATACAAATCACACATCACTGAAACTTTAAACATGAATGATGCAGAGGATTCAGTTAATTTGAGTGATGATCAACCAAAACTAATCTTTGGTCTTGAAGTTAATGGAAAACACCAAGAAGGAGGAGTTCCTCCTTTCTACATTAGCTTAGCTGTTCATGATCATATTTTACATAATTCCATGCTACATTCAGGTGCATCACATAATTTAATTCCAAAATCAATAATGGAAACCTTGAATTTAGACATCACAAGACCTTATAAATATCTCTTCTCATTTGATTCCAACAAAGTGAAATGTCTAGGATTAATCAAAGATTTATGTGTCACTTTAGTTCAATAGCCTAAAAAAAGCATAGTCATGGATATTGTAGTAGTGGAAATCCCTCCTAAGTATGGAATGTTGTTATCTCGCTCATGGGGAGCTAAGCTGAAGGGATCTCTACAACTAGACATGTCTTATGCAACAATATCAGTTTTTGGCCAACCCAAGAAACTTTACAGAGAGACATTAATGAAGTACATGGTTAGTAGTGTAGAAAGACCTTGAAACTATCCTATTTATTCTACACCTATTGCTATGGACTCCTGCATTTTATGTAATTATGAAACTAGCATAATGAACAACACTGAACTAAAATAGAAAGAGAAAGCACCAGATAGTGACAATATTTTTCATGAATCAATGTGGCACCTAGATTTTGATGGATCAGTGAAGAAATTAGGAGCAGGAGCAGTATTTTGGATACACAACATGGAAAACAATCATGCAGAAGGTCATGCCTTTAGATTAAATTTCAAATGTACAAACAGCATGACTAAATATGAAGCTTTGATTTTAGGACTGCAAATTGTTAGAAATTTAGGAGCCAAAAGGGTGTCAATCATCGTTGACTCTGAGTTAATTGTGAAATATATTAGAGGATAATATTCTATACATAATCCAAGATTAAGCCAATATAGAGAAACAATTTTAGATCTGATTAGTGAACTTCTTGAATGTGACTTTGCTTCAATTCCTAGAAAAGAGAACACGCAGGCACACAACTTAGAAAGTTTTGCTAGCACCTGCAATATGCCTTTTCAAAAAAATCATAAATATACAATAGAAGTTAAGAATGGACCTACAATACCATATATTCTAAAATATTTACATATTTATCATTTCATGAATGTTGAAGGAGAATTTCAGAATTGTAACATAGACACAGATTGTACAATAGATCAAACCATAGCTAGTGAGATTGATATAATTGATGTAGATGTAAATAATTTAAATTTCACTAAACCCACTAAATTTACACAAGTAGAAATAGATAATTTAGAAAAGGTAGAAATAGAAGAATTAGCTGATGGTGATTCTAATGTTTTAAACCTTAAGAACAACTTTTTACCTAAGGGATTAACCCCTTTAGAAGATATTTTTGACTCAAATGATGTTACAAGAAAACCAAGGATGGAACCATTAAGATCTGACATAGAAGAATCCAATATAAGAACTAAACTAAAACCTAAGATGATAAAAATTTCAAAAGCCTCACCTCAAGAAGAAAAATTGAAATACATAACTCTGTTTAAGGAGTTTCAGGTTTTTTTTTCATGGAGTTATGAGGACTTAAAATCTTATGACACTAGCATAATACAACACAAAATACCCATAAAAGAAGATTAAAAACCTTTCAAACATAAGCTCTGAAGGATCAATCCAATTTTATTGCCTTTAATTGAAAAATATTTTAAGAGAATGTATGAAGCCCAGATCATTGCACCAATCAGATATTCCGATTGGGTTTCAAATCTAGTTCCCACTAGGAAAAGGACAGGGGAGATCAAACTGTGTGTTGATTTCCGGAATTTAAATAAAGTTTCCTTAACTGTTAACTACCCTCTTCCCAAGATGAATCACGTTTTATATAGTGTGTTGGGTTCTTCCAGGATTTAATTGCTTGATGGATTCTTTGGATATAACCATATTTTAGTTCAACTAGAAGACCAACCAAAGACTGCTTTTACTACTCCTTAGGGTACTTTCATGTATGTGAAAATGCCTTTTGGATTAATGAATGCAGGAGCCATTTTTCAAAGAGCTATGGATATCAATTTTGCTAAATAAATTCATGATTTTCTTGTGATCTATCTAGATGATATAACTGTATTTTCAAAGACTGACAATGAAGATCTAGATCATCTCAGACAAGTATTTATCAAATGCAGGAAATTTGGAATTTCTACAAATCCTAAAAAGACTTTATTTGGACTTGAAGAAGGTAAATTGTTAGGACATATGATATCTAAAAAGGGAATTAAGATAGACCCTACTAGAATAGAGTCCATTCTTAACATAAGCCATCCTAGGAATATTAAAGAATTGCAGGATTTCTTAGGTAAAATCAATTTTCTCAGAAGATTCATTTCAAACTTATCAGAATTAATTAGAGAACTAAATAACATGTTGAAAAAAGATATATTACTTAAATGGACTATGGAAGCCAAAAAATCATTTGAATCAATCAAACAAGCCTTGAAAAAAACACCAGTCCTAATAAGTCCCGATTTCAAAAAATATTTCATTATTTTTTCCTTTGCTTCATAACATACTATTGCTGCAGTCTTACTACAGAAGAATGATCAAGGCTATGAGCAGCCCATTGCTTTTTTTAGCAAATCACTTAGAGATTCTACTTTAAAGTATAACATAATGGAACAGCAGGCACTAGCATTAGTGATAGCTATTAAAGACTTTAGAGTGTATATCCTATATTCACAAATCATTGCTTATGTTCCAAATTCAGTTGTGAAGGACATTCTAACTCAAAATGGGACTAATGGTAAAAGAGGCAAGTGGATTGCCACCATTTTGAAATATGACATGGAAATTAATCCCACCAAACTCATTAAAGGTCAAGGTTTATCCAAACTCATAACTGAATCCAATTGTCATAATTTAGATATAAATTTTATTGCACAATTAGATGATCAGGAAGAGATGGTGACTCCAGAGATCAGTAAAGCCTTTTCAGATTCACCATGGTATGCCGATATCATTTTTGTATTACTAAATTTACAAGCTCCTCTTGGATTAACAAGAACTAAAGCTAGATTTTTAAAGTTAAAGGCAATGAAATTTTGTATCATAGACAATGCACTCTTTTGGAAAGATCATGGTGGCATTTTATTGAATTTCTTACTTAAATAAGAAGCTGATAAAGTTTTGGAAGAGTTTAATGTAGGTGACTGTGGAGGACACCTTTACTGGAAGTCAACTATAGATAAATTCTTGAGAGCTGGTTTTTACTAGCCTACACTGTTTGCAGATGTCAAAAAGTATGTGACCTCCCATCACAAATTCCAAATCTTTAAAGGAAAGAAAAAGTTGCTACCTTTACCCCTTAAACCCATCTCCACAGAAATGCCTTTTCAGCAATGGGGTATTGATTTCATTGTTGAAATTCACCCTCCATCCTCAGCCCAACACAAGTGTATTTTGAAATCCATAGACTGTTTCACCAAGTGGATAGAAGCCATACCTTCTAGGCAAGCCACTGATACTGTCATAATATCATTTCTAGAAAACAACATATTGTCAAGATTTGGATGCCCCCAAAAGCTCATTACTGATAATGCAACTGTTTTCAAGTCCAAAAATATGATTGAATTTTGTAATAAATACCACATTACACTTGGCCATTCCACTGCTTATTACCCTCAAGGTAATGGTATTGTTGAATCCTCTAATAAAAGCCTTGTGAATATCATCAAGAAACTACTAGAAGACAATAAGAAAACCTGGAACAAAATATTAGTCCATGCCTTATGGGCAGATAGACTTACCAAAAAGAAATATATTGGTACATCCCCTTATCAGCTTGTTTATGGGATGGATGCTATTTTTCCATCCTCTCTAGTAGTACCAGTGATGAAAATGATCCAAGAAATGCAAAAACCAATGATATCCAAAGAAGGATAAATACAACCATACACTTGCAGCAAACCAGGGAAGATGTCTATCTCAAGTCTAAAGTTGTTCAAGAAAATATTAAAATGATATTTGACAAGAAGACTAAGGAAGATGATTTTTATATAGGTGACTAAGTTCTAAAGTGGGATTCCAGGAGAGAAGAGAAAGGTAAACATGGGAAATTTGATTTCTTATGGAAAGGCCCTTATGTAATTTATGGTTACATAGGTAACAATGCATTCTTTCTTAAGGAGTTGGATGGATCAAATCTACCAGGTGGACCTATCAACAATAGAATGTTGAAGCATTACTATTCCTGAGAATAACAGTAGTTCACTTTGTTTAATTTATTCATTGTACATAACAATGCAGATTTTAGATTGGATTAGATGTTTTTCTAGCAAAGTTGAAGCCCAGAGAGAAGGCCCTAAGATTTGAAAGACAAAATATCATAAGTATGAATAATGCAGAGCTCAGAAAATAGTTTCAAGGCCAGCACAGTCAAATTCAAAGGCTACTAGTCTCAAAGTTCTTGAAATTTCACCAGGAAATGCCATCCCAATGTGGAACCACTGTTAGGGTCCTATAATAATAGGATTCATAATTTTGAATTGACTTTGATTAGTCTTGTAATATGTACATACTTTTATTTCTACAAATTTTTTTCTCATATTAGAAAAAAAAATTAAAGAGGGTAAAAGACCTAAAAGAAAAATCAAAGGACTTCAAAGTAAAAATATAAAAAAGAATATAAAAATGGACCCCAAACAAAAAAGAGACAAAAATAAAACCCGAAAGTGATGCAAATCCAAATGCCACTATTATTATTTTTTACTTTCAAATAAATATTGTGTGCAGCTTGTGCAAATGCCACAATCCATGAAGGTTAAAAAAATTAATCTTGACGTTCATGCTTTAAATTTCATGTTGTTAGGTAGAGAATACAGATCTAGCCAAACAGTTTAATCTTGGCAGATCAGTAGTTAGGTAGAGAATAATAAGGAGCTCAACAGTTTAGTCTGAGCCCTTGGAAGAAATAAGGATAGAATTAGTTAGTTTTTTGTTTTAAAAGAAAAATGGATAAGGGTTTGCAAACTCAAATGCACCCACGTAAATGAAGAAAAAATGTTAGGGTAGCAGATGGGTAGGTAGAAGTAGTTTTCACAAGCATGGATAATAGACAATTGGTCATCTCATTTACTAACTTCCTTTCAAAATCATTTTCCTTGTCAAAAATACCCCCTCCCCTTCATTTTCCCCTTTTCCCACTATCACTCATTTTTCCTTGCAAATGCCCCTTTTCCTAAGTTAAAATACATTTTTTCTATCGAAAAAGTAAAAAATACTTTTACTAATTCCCCTTTATTCAAAAAATACCCAAAAAAACCCTTTATCCTAAGTATACATGCTTAAATGATATTTTGGGTCACACACTGAATAAATTCACTCCCGACATAAGTTTTACACTATATTTAGTATATTTTACATCCCAGTCTGCTAATTAGCCATCCGTAGTTCAATAGTCGACCATTCCAGCTTAGGTTCCCCCATTATTTTGCAGGTCTTCTTGGGTAGGACGTTTGCGTCTGATCCTAAATCAAGGATGACTTGATCCATTTCGTAGTCTCTAATCTGCACAGTCATGCACATTTCCTGTCCTGCCCTTTTTTTTGTATATCTTGTTCACAGTTTTAACCTATGGCTATACAGAAATATTTTTTGTGCAACTATCTATTAAAGCTTGGAGATTCTCTACGACCTTCTAGTTGCATAACATCTTAATACATGGCTGGAGGAATGGTTTAACTGCTTCATTTGCTTTTGCATCTACCTGTTAGGATCCTATAATAATAGGATTCATAATTTTGAATTGACTTTGATTAGTGTTGTAACATGTACATACTTTTCTTTTTGCAAATTTTTTTCCCATATTAGAAAAATAAAAAATGTAAGGAGGGTAAAAGTCCTAAAACTAAAATCTAAGGACTTCAAAGAAAAAATATAAAATGAATATAAAAATGGACCCCAAACAAAAAATAGACAAAAATAAAACATGAAAGTGATTCAAATCCAAATGTCACTACTATTTACTTTTACTACAAAATAAAGATTATGTACAACTTGTACAAATTCCACAATCCATGAAGGTTAAACAACTTAATCTTGGCCTTCATGCTTTAAATTTCATGTTGTTAGATAGAGAATAAATATCTAGCCAAACAATTTAATATTGACAGATCAGTAGTTAGGTAGAGAATAATATGGAGCTCAATAGTTTAATATGAGCCCTTGGAAGAAATAAGGATAGAATTAGTTAGCTTTTTGTTTTAAAATAAAAATGGATAAGGATTTGCAAGCTCAAATGCACCCATGTAAATGAAGAAAAAATGTTAGGGTAGCAGATGGGTAGGTAGAAGCAGTTTTCACAAGCATGGATAACAGATAATTGGTCATTTCATTCACTAACTTCCTTAAAAAATCATTTCCCTTGTAAAAAATACCCCTTCCCCTTCATTTTTCCACTTTTCCCATTATCACTCATTTTTCCTTGCAAATGCCACTTTTCCTAAGTTAAAATACACTTTTTCCTTTGGAAAAGTAAAAAATACTTTTACTAACTCCCCTTTATTCAAAAAATACCCAAAAAAATCGTTTATGCTAAGTATAAATGCTTAAATGATATTTCAGGTCCTACAGTGAAGAAATTCACTCCCAACTTAAGTTTAATACTATACTTAATATATTTTACATCCCGCAATTACATTTCATTTTATTAACATTAACTTTATGTATTAAATCCCTGTATTAGCCTTTACCCCGTATTAATATAATTCCTTTATATATCATCCCAACCCATATTTTTATTTAAAATATAGTTTAAATTTCCCACATGTTATATATCCTTGACCAATTATGTATTATCCCGTCTATATATACTGGTCTCACTTGGTTTAACCACATTGGTTATATTATTCAAAACCCCGACCATTTACATATATAACGAATAGTATAATAAATCCTGATTATATGTATTAATTCGTATTTTTAATGCATAAAATCTACTTGCATATTTTAAACCCCGAGCCCTATGGCATCTAATCCCATGAATCCATCGCATTATCCTGGTCCTCCTATCTTCACCCGCCAGATCCTCCTATCGTGCATTCCTTTGCCCGATTAACATACTCCTAGCCTTGCAAAAAACGCAGTTTTCAGAGCTCCACTCCAAGCTACGTATCTAAATTTCCTTCGATCACATCATTCAAAGCATTACCGCCAACAAGTTTTGACTCTTGCGAAAACTACTGAGTGGTTTTCTCCCTGGCGCGCAACCGCCCTGTCATTTGAAATGACCAACCTTTAATGTAAACATTGTTTGGTTTGAAAATACATATAATCTCCCAATTGCACCTTTTCATCCTTTTTGTTACCATTTTCATGCAGACAGAGATATTTAGACCAAAAATATTGCTACCAACTCCCTTTTTGTGTCAAATTGAAATAGAATCCAACCATATGCTACTACAATCATTGCAAAAGTCATCCAAAGCACTACTAAAGACCAGCAGAGCCTTAGAAATATTTCTTCCACCTCAGAAACCATTCTCTGCAGACAAAAATCTTCATTTTTCCACGATGTAAATAAGTAATACAACTAATTGAATCATTTAGAGCCTTTTGTCGAACCTAAAGAAAACCATTTTCCTTACTAAAAACTCTTTTATGTAAACTCCGGACCTAATTGCACAGATTCTGAAGCCTTGGACTGTTTAAAAATCACATATTGAATAACTGAAGAAGTTTAAAGCCTCTGTACCCTTGAAGAAGGCCTCATTACCTTCCAATCCTTTCATATAGGCCCTAGGAATCTATTTACAGAACTTTGAAGCTCAGAAATTGCCTTTTTATTACAGAAAACAGAGTTTGATCAATTGAGCAAGTTTATGCCTTTGCAGATCTTAGATAAAACCCTGATTTCATCCTCAATCCTTCTGCAAACTATTATAAAATTCCGGAGGTTCTCTTACAGGCCTAAATCAGTTGTTCATAAGTAAAAAAAGTAAAAAATTGATAAATCAAGCAAAGGAATCACTTCCAAAGCAGTAGTATCTGTCAATCCACTATAACGCCCTATTGTAAATGTAGAGTACATTCCCCTAGTTGATACAGATTTCAATCACTGACAAAGTCACAGAATTTAACCTTCTTAGCTCCACTGCTGGTGCCAAGAAAAATCCAAAGATCAGACTGGTGAAGTGTTCATTTGGGAGTCTAATTTACCAAAACATTTTGTCCTTCAGAACTTTCAGTGGCAAAAATTGATTAGACTCTGTCAATGTTGCTATGTCCCTCATCAGAGAGCCATAATAAACCATGAAAAATAAATCCTATTTACCATTGCTGCTGAGTTAATTAATTAGATGCTGCAGATACAACCCAGGCTTGATGAGATCCTTTATCCATTGAGGCCGTCACTCAGCTATACTTGAATCTGGACTTCCCCAAGAGGTTCTAGATATTTAAAACTTTCATGCCTTCTTATGTATAAATTCCGAGGATAAATCCTCCATATCCTTCTTCAAAATTAACTGAAAGGAGGAGACATATCATCTCCATGTTGTCTTTCATTCTTAGCTATTTTACAAATGAACATGTTGATGTTGCAATGCTACGTATTTTATCCACTTTCACACCTGGCAGCCTCTTGCTACCATTTTTAATTTTTCCCAATATCTTGTTGACAGTATCCATGAGAAGTTGGTCAAAATGCCTTCTGAAGGTGTTTTTAGGTATTCCTCATTCTTATTCCATATGTTTTTATACTTTCAGTCTGAGAAATTTTATATAAACCTTCGAAAGCTTGATGTGGAAGGAAACCCACAATCAATCATATTTTGGACATCCCTGATAAGGAAAGACTCTAACGAGCTCACTTATACATATTTTATTGATTCTTTCATTCATCCTATGGTTATTTTGCTTAACAGAAGTAGGTAACCTAGAATTAGTGAAGAAATTAAGAAAGTTCTACAGCTATCCGAGCATAATAGGACAAGTGACTGGTACTTGTACCAAAATCATACTAAAATAAGAGCATATGAATCAATTCTTGTTCCATGTAACTTCCTAAATACCTCCCTATGAGGTTATTTTCTATTGAGTATATAAGGCATATTCTTAATTTAGATGCAATCAATTTATTGGTAGCAAAGAAGAAGACACTGTTCAAATTGGAAAATCAGGTTGGCCCTTTTATCTGTAACAATAGAAATGTTGGTCCTGAGGTTGAAAAACATTTGCAGGAATTCAAGTTCACTCACAGTTTCCTATGGTATTATGATCCCCTAGGAGTTATAAGTAAAATTATAGTTAAATTCAAACTCACTCCCTATGTACATGAAAGGAAACCAAATTCAAATTGGGATACAGTAAAAAGCCAAAGTTAAATCCTGTAAAGAAAGAAGTGGAAACAATAGAGGTGATTGATACGGAAATAAAAACAAAGGACAATGCACCTCCTACATTAATTGAAGAATAACAACAACCTACAACTTCAAACACTCAGCTTATTTAGAAGTAGAATTGTATTGAAGTTTCCTCATCTAAAAAACCAGCAGAAAAGGATATGGATATCAAAGAAAGATACAAAGAAATAAAATCCAGAACTAAAGAAATTAAAATTGAAATATATTATCAATATCTAAAACAAACTCTTGGGATCCAGAATAGTCTGCTTTTAGCCTTTGACTATACAAATAAAAATATGCAAATGACATTTCTTCAACCCATAGTTCAAACTCCCAAGTCATTTTCTGATTACAAAAAGACAGATTCGAAAATTGGCCCAGGATATTCATCGTCTAGACTAAATTGAGTTTCATAAGAAGGCAGGGGAGATGATATATTCTACAATGATGACCAAGGCCATGAGTGTACAAAAGTTTCAAAACACTCTATAAAATATCAGAGATCAACTCAAATTGGAAAAAGCATCTTCACAGGCAAAAGACACTAGAATTAAATCTTTGGAAGAATTAGTAATTGAAGTAGGATATGATCCTAAAAATTTCAAAGTTGCAGAGGAATTGATAAAGAAGAAAAATGCAGACATTGTTGCATTAAAGAAGAAACTAAAGTTACCCCCTACATAACATCCTCAAGCAAAGGAATTACTACAGGATACAAATCAGAAAGATGATATGATGAATCTGATTTTACAGTTAACTTCTGAGATAAAGGAAATGGATAATGAAATGGACAATTTGGTCCAAGAGAAAAAAGATAAAGAAAAAGAAGTCTCATTCACTATCATTCATGTAGTTACTACTGATATACCTTCCACACTAGCTAAATCACTAGCTCCTACAGTCCCCATCGCTAGAGCATTACCTATCACTTCATCTACAATTTCAGCAACAGAGTCTTCAACAATAGTAGCACAACATTCAGATGAAGCAAGCAAGTTGGTAAAAGATATGCAGGACATGTCTATTCAGACCAATGAGATAAACAGAATTAAAGAACAACTTAAAAGTCTCAAAGATGAAAAGAAACTTTCCAAGATAAGGCATAAGAATGAACAAAGAGAAAACATATTAAATGAGCAGTTGAAGAAATTAGAAAAATATCTAACATTCAAAGAACCCATGGCTCAAATCAGACAACAGCTATCGGCCAATATCATTGAAGCAGTTAATAATATTTGGCCATCAATACAGGTCATATATGAACAAAAAGACTTATTCAAATCAGCAAAATAGGCTATTTGAAAGATAAAAGAAAAGCTTGGTAAGAAACCTGAAGAAGCTTTTGAAATCATCAAGTTGATAGATTCTAAGAATAGGCAAGAACTAGAATAAATTGGTATTAATGATAGAAAAAAAACCATCCTAGAAGTTAGGAAGGTAGCTTCTAAAAAGAATTTGATGATACAATTAGAAGAGAAATGCCAAAACATGGAGGTGGCTATCACAAGTTTTATGATGAAATTTGATGTCTTAAGGAAGAAAGGCCTTCCAAATCCATTATTTATTCATGATAAACTAATGAAGTAGGATGATTATGACAAGAAAATGAGAGAAGTTTCCAAGTATCATGTTAATCTTCCTACTTCACATGGTATTCCAACAGGGAAGATAACCTACAAGAATTTGGAGAGTTTGTTTTACCTACAGCATGAGGTAAAATGCATATTTATCAACAAGTCCACATTCTCAATGTATACTGAAGCTAATGAGATTTTTAGAAGGAAGATGAAAATAAAACTGCTAGAGACAGAATTCTGGGAAAAAATTACCGATTTACCTTGAAATCAGATTGTAGTAAGTACAAAATAGTAAAAATAAAAATAAAACAGAGGTTGTCGTTTTTACATTTATAGTTACAGTTTTGCAGAGAGAGTATCAATGAAAGAGTATCAGTTCAAGGTCAAAGTTTAAAGTAAATAAAAAATTACAAAGCAAAGAAAAAACTGCCAACGTGAAAGACACCTCATTGTCTAGCTTCTGCCTTCATTGAATAGTAAAGGGAGAAAATATCAACGAGAAAAGACAACAAACGAGTAATTTCGATAAAAACAGGGACTACTAGCATTAGTTAGAAAGTTTTCACTATCTCCTTGCATGAAGATATTTCTTTTCCATGAATAATTCCTAAGTTTGTTTTAGGATATTTTGTAAATATTTTCTGTATAAATACTTCTCATTTGGAATTATTGAGTGTGGAAGAATTGCTGAACATTTCTATAGTTGTACTATTCTGAAACTAAGGGTGATTGTACCAATTTCATGTTAGCAGACTGGATTAAAGCCATAAAGCATTATTTACAGGATTCATGTGTTGGGCCACTACAGTGAAGTATTTTTACTTGTTTCTTTGTCAATTTCTTAAGTTTTTCATCAATACTTGAATGTTGTTCTAAATCTAAATGATAAATCAGGAATTGTTATTTCAGAATATGTTAAAAGCACTATGTCTTGAACTATTTATCATTTACATGTTTTCCACTGATATCTAGACTAAGGAACCCTTAATTTCTCCCTATTTTCAATTGACCTCTGCCTTTTCATTCAGTATTCAGATTTGATAACCCTTAATTTCTCTCTTACCCTGATTGAAACCATTTTCACCATCAGCCTTGAAGATCTAAAGTAACTCAACTAACTTGCCCTGTAAACATTTCACTTTAGAACTTGATCCTGATCTGACTGCTTGACACATTGAATCCATTATCCTAATGGAATACAGACCTACATATATCCATTTGAGTAAGTGATTTCACCACCAAACCAAACCAAATCAAATCAAAATCCAAAACCAATTTACCCTACATAACTAGCCTAAAATCAGTTAAAATCAACAAAGATAAATCATATAGAGAGAGCCCTCTCTGAGCATTAGGAAGGCTAGATCCTAAGGCTTAAAAGTAGGTTTGTGGTTACCTCTAATATTCTTTAAACAAAATAAAAAATCTCACAACTATTGAGAATTATTGGAGTGATAAACTACCATAATAGGTACTTTGTCTTCAGTCATCTCCCTTCGAACTTATATGAAGGTTTCTTTATCCTTTTTCAAATCTAATCTTTCCATTTTTTCCACATCTTTCTAGATTAGTGATTCAGTTGCAGCCTTTTCTTTGGCTCCCCGGTGGAAATGCAGTTGCGCATGATCACATTTATACATGGTCCATCATCTCGTGGTTCTGCCTTAACCCTTTTCACATTCTACGTAGGAGTCTATTGTTTCTCCTGCATTGTTTCTATTAGTACCGGGAAATTTTCAATGATGTGATTGAACTACCTGCAATATCTGTAGGACTAGGGTGTAGGGTTCAGGAAATCTAGTGTGAAATGTCCTACATCTCCACAATTGTAAAAGATTAGCTATCGTCATCCTCGACCTCCACTCCCCCCTCTCCCTCCTCCCCTTACTCCTACAAGAGATCCTCCCCATCTAGAAGGAGATAGTGGTGATGAGGGGTCCACTTGCATCCTATATAAGTTGCCCCTATATACCATGAGGTCGAGTGTTCGGCAATTTTTTTCGTCATGACCCACAGACAAGCAGAACCTGCACCACTGTTGTTTCAATTTTGGAACATAATCACCCAATCATGGGCAGTGATCTGTATAATGTCTTCCTATTACCCGACACTCAACACACCATAGCTTAGGACTGCTAGGGCCAGCCATTTCCCTAGCTCGTAGAGGGCACGACCCCATAGCCTGCATATAATCCAATAACAAGGGGCATTGATCCTTAGTATGACCTGACACCCTACAACATGTGCAATAGATTTCTAGGCTAGCTTCCTTACCGCGATCCTTTCGAAAGTTCTGAATTTCTAAGTGCATTGATTTTAGCTGGCTTTGGATCCGTAGAGCTGCAAATTGCGTATCATCTCTTGGCGCAACTTCTAATTTTATGGAAATATCTAGAGCTTCCTCTTAGGAGCCGATCTTCTATTGCACCAGGGGTCCATGTAGGTGTGGTAATAGCATAGCGATAAACCATTCCTTGTGTTTCTTATCCTCATAGACAAATCCCCCATCATTGATACCCTTTTTTAATCGTTGGTCAACTTCCCACAAGGACTCTATAGGTCCTTGATTAAAGTCTTTTAATTCAACTACACATTGAGATTATGACTTAGGCTTCTAGAGTTGCTTATTTATGGCATTATTAATATCTTGTATTGATGCATTCACATGTTGAACAATGTATCCCATAAACCAATCCAAGGCCCTTCCCTCAAAGGCTATAGATAGTTGCGCTCGCTTGGTAGCATCATTGTTAATGTTCTACGTAGTCCAGACAGATTATGCTATGAACTTGAATCGATCCATGTCTTCGTCCCCTATGCCCTTAAAGGTAGGTAGCTTCATGTGCGTGGCCATGTCATCCTCTGGTGGTGGCGGAGGAGGTGGAGGAGAATTCCTACACTTATGTGGGTTCAATGCAGGCATTGCCGGGGGGCTGGTTCCAATTTTCATTGCCCCTTATTGGTTAAGGCCAGGTGATTTTCTTAAGGGAATGTATACCAATCTATCTCCTTCTTGATTAACAGGGTAGTATATACTGCTTCGTGTCATGCTCCCCCTCTGGTTGGGGGTCATTCACTCAGTGTGGCCACACAAGATACCCTTTTCACTCAATAACATCTTAATCAACAATGGCAGGGTTTTTAGGAACTTGCCTCTAAATCCCTTGAAGAATATTCGCTCCTCTTCTGAATATGACACAAATTGATCAACAACAAATTATGTCATGAATCCTCCAAAGATACTGTTAACCTAGTGATCTATAGTTCTGGTAATCTTATTATCAACATTTTTCAACTGTTGGATCAATTCGGGGGTCCACAGTGTGAATTGATCATCTTTCCAGCAAGTCTAGAATTTCACTAACTGTGCCAGCTGTTTGTGTTCAACCTAGTCTCCTAAATTGAGTTCATTAATTGTCAACCAGGGTTGGTAAATTGCTAAAGTGTGGTGCACTATATGTGCCTAGGTATTTGTTTCTCACTACGTTGTGTCTAGTTCTTTTATGATGTTTTTCATTTTTTTTTTTATGGTTTTATGTTCACAAGGGAAAGAACTAAATGCTGGTGAGAAGAAGCTATTGGTTAAAAATAGAGTGAAGCCTAAATTATGGATGGCAAATGACAAATGAAAATACTAAAATAGAACAAAGCCTAACTATGGCTAGCAAACAACAAATACAAAGCTTGATAATGACTTCAAGAAAATAAATCACAACATGAGCTTAAACTTGTCCAATTCATTCATTAACGATGTTTTGGAAGAGCTTGAGAAATGGGCAAGTTAAGTGTAAATGAAGTTCTCCTAACTAAACAATCAAACAATCAACTTACAATGTTACAACATCTCATCCATGTTTAAAGATCTATTGGAATATATTTGGAAAAGAACATTTGTAGCATCATAAGATTTCTATTCTAAACTAGCTTCTAATTCTGTTCTACAACTCAATTTAACACCACTAGGCCTCACTCAGAAGTTATAGATTTCCTTTTTAGAATGGTCTTTTGAGAAAAGGCTTGTTTGTGAAATGGTAAAAAGGTTGCAAAATACTCTAGGTCTTAGACTGATACTAACTCCTGTCCAAATGATTGTGTATTGATATAAGGTTGGAACAAAAGAAGTTTTGTAAATAATGAAGACCGTGGTATTTAAATTTAACAACTAATATAATTTAAAAATGCAATGGATGAAAACTAGACTGGAGTGCTAATACAGTGAGCTAAAACTAAACTAGAGTGCCACTAGTCTATTTGAAGTACAGTGAACAATGTTGAATTGAAAAGCCATTATCAAACTGGAAATGAAATGACAGAGCTAAATCACATGCATTCTACCTCTGGAGTGCTATAACTAAGTTAACATGCAACTAACCTAAGGAATTCTACAGCCCATCTCGTTCAGTATGAATGATATTTTGGAAGAGTTTGTGAGAACAAGTATGGCTGTATTATTCAAAGCAACTGAACATAAAAACAAGACTGAAAGCAAATACAACTAAAATCTAAGACACCACAGCTACTTCTTACTCATTTTTATGATATTTTGGAAGAGCTTTGTAAGAGTAAGATTGGCTATGCCATTTAGTGTAAACTAGCAACTAAAACCTACAATACCATAGTTATGCCTTATTCATCATAATGATATTTTGGAAGAGCTTATTAGAGTAAGTCCAACTGTGATAATTAACAAAAGAAAATTCAATAAAAACCTACAATACCACAGCTATGCCTTATTCATCATAATGATATTTTGGAAGAGCTTATTAGAGTAAGTCCAACTGTGATAATTAACAAAAACAAGTATGAACATAAACTTCAGAAACTTGCCTAAACTAGAAATAAAAACAAGACTAAAATACTTATCTACTGTATAAACAAGGCCGCTCAGGAGGAAGGGGCCCTCTACCACTAGAGTAGCACGAAATCTAGTTTAATATCGACTCAACGCATTCAAGGAAATGCTGCTTCTTTCATTAAAGAGGAATCACTTGAAAACAGAGTATTCTCGGACTTCAAAGATTTAGCAGTCAACCATAAAATATAACAAAAATGTAACCTCTTCTCTCAGTTTCCCAAGCTACATTTATAGAAAATTTACATAACAGAACTTGAGATAATACAGGGATTACTGTCTTTCCATATTAAAATCGAACTAGAACTCTAAAGGTGGCATCATAATTTGACAAAGGACATCTGAATTGTCCTTGTCCTATTAGGAGTCTATCTCCTATTTTGAGTTCCCGCATGCATAACCACGTGCAGAATTCCATTCGATCTTCATGGAGAGCAACAAATTTTGAGGGCATGACGTGGAATACGACCATGTGTGGCTTTCCCTGAGAAGACATTTGGAACCTGCTTAAACATGAAGATGGCTACAGAATTGGCAACTGGCTACAGAATGTCTGCATTCTGTAGCTATTTTCAGTTCAAAAAGTACTACAATGACAAAATCATAAAAACATAGCAAGTTAGCCATGATATTCATTCTTAAAGAAATTTTAACTAATTTCATTGATCATTTGAGCCTGGGATTAATAATGGTCAAAAGAAATGGAGTGGAATGTGGTGGAAGAAAGAACATTTTTGGAGCTCAACACCAGCCACTCCTGCAAATCGTGTGCCAAGGATACAAAGAATATTTTGTGTACTTCTATAAAAATATACTTTTTTTTCCACTCTTTTTTGGATAGATTTTCACTCCTATTCTCTTTTAGGGAAAATTCTTGAATCTTCTTTTCGAACTAGTCTTCTAACTCAAGTTTTAATGGCTTCCAATGACCCCATGGCATTACCCAATCCCTCTCTCAAAATTCTCTCGATCCCAGCAATGGAACCATTTTTTGACTTTATGGGTCTTGACCCAGGTTCCAACACCCCCCCATACTGCTTCGGGTGAGACTTTGATCCGTGCAAGTAGGTCATTACCGAAAGGGCCAGTAGTTGGAGGGTTTGTTGGCTTATCTATAAACTCTGAACCTGGGTCAAGACCCCTCAAGACAAAAAATGTTTATTTTTATGGGATTGGGATCATTTTGAGGGGGATTTGATGTTGTGGCATCCTTCAAAAAATGAATTGCGAGATTGGCTGGATAGAAAGATCCTTGAATTCGCACTCCAAGAGAATAGAAGTACTAAGTTTTCTAACGAACAGTGGGTACAAAAGTGCATGAAATATTTTTCTTCCTTTGTGCATGAGCTACAAGAGTGGTTGTCACGCTTAGCTGAATTCCATCACTGCATAAAATACGATGTAGTCAGTGAGTGGACTCCTGAATTGCTCCAACAAGTAGAGAATTTTGACAATAATATCACCCGCATAGTATATCATTGGATCGATCGCCTCTTGGGAGGATTTGTGACTAAATTTTCCATTGATAAATTTGTGTCATATTGTGAAGTATAAAGGGGGTTTTTCAAAGGCCCTAGAGGTAATTTCATGCGCTCATTGAAACTGTTGTTGAAAATTCTGTTAAGTGAACAGGGTTTTCTATGTGAACATACTACTTAAATGCATCAAAGAGGTTTGACTATGCGTAGTGGAAAATTTTACCACAAATATTCTGAAATATTTATTTATAGCCCTCTGAAGCCTAGATATGATAGTGAGGCTGAACCAGAAACTAGTAGCTCAAGTGACTATGAAGAAGAAATTTCATCACACTAGAAACCTTTGAGCCTGTTTCCAACCCCATCCACTCCACTTCTAAACTCACATCACCGATGACCAACTCCACCGTGGATTCCATCTCCACCACCACCTCCACCTCCCCTTGAAGTAGATATGGATACATCAATGAAGTTACCTAATTTCATGGGCATTGGAAATGATGACATTGATCACTTATGTTTTGTGACTGAGGCTGTATGGCAGACTCATCAAGTTAACAATATTGTTATTAGGAAGGCGAATTTGGCTACTGATTTCAAAGATCATGCATTATATTGGTACATTAGGTACACTCAAGAAAACCCTAATGCTACCTTGGAACAAATCAAAGTGACCCTAAAAGAGCAGTTTAAGAAACCTAAGTCATACGCGCAACTGATGAAAAAAATGAAGGAGATTCCTTAGGAGGCTAATGAATCTATATGGGAGGTTGATCAAAGGTTGAAGCACACCATTAGAGATGGTAGATTTTTTATTGATGATACTCAACATAAGGAATGGATCATTTCTATGCTGCTCCCACATCTACGCCAACCTTTAGGTTAGAAAAATATTGCCACACAAATTGAGGTTGTGGAGGTTGCAATGAAATTAGAGGCTACCCCAACACCTATTGCACTGGGAACTAGAAAAATTTAGAATCAGTTAGAAGCTATGCATCTATAAATTCAAAGCATGCACAAGGAAAAGGGAAAGGAGTTCTACGCAAATACTTGGTATATAAAATTTAAATATTCTAGGCACCATAAAGATTAGTCTCATGTCTTCAACAACTATCTGAATGATGGAGGTCCTAGTTCGTTGAAGACTCCTGTGTGGTGCACAGTCTATCAAATTTCTAGATTACATGACACAGATTCCTGCCCAAGGATCAGAAAGTACCAACTTGATTTGAAGTAGTTGTTTTTCAAATTCTATTCATCATTGGGGCGTGATGAGCATCATTTTCGCACTTTTGATATCATGTTAGATAAAGCTAAAATATATAGAATGTAGGCTAAGCCTACATCACTAGTATCCCCTTCTAACTGCAGAGGATTTCAAGGTAGAGGAAGAGGTCAAGGAGGTGTACAAGCTTTTCAAGGAAGAGGAGAAGTCATTTTCTATAACTGTGGAGATGCTAGCCATTATGCATGCGATTTTTTGAATCGAGCATGATAGTCCTGCAGGTACTGTAGAAAATTTGATCATGCCATAGAATATTGTCTTGTCTTGATTTCTAAAATGCAGGAAAATAAGACGCAAAATCCAACACAAAACCTTCATATGGTTCGCATTGAAACTCATGAAGAATATCCCAGTGTGAATCTGGTTACTAGGAGTGGTGTAGCCACAAATGAAGATTAAGGAAATCAACCAGTCACTGATGTATGGATCTATAAATCACCTGAAGCTAAGGAAGGATTTAATATTCAACACACGAAGGAGACCTTTATTGATGCACATAAATAATTTGTAGAAGGAATTACATCAACATCAGGAATATCGATGAAGTTGTTAGCACTCCACCAGCTCTCTTAAGGCTGAAAAGGAGATTGACAAAGGTAACCATAGACCAATTTGACCTAGTAGCTAGCCCTATTAGGTTGAGAGGGCTCTCTTGATGAAATCGCATCCAAGTATTGACTGTGACATGAAAGATATTAGGCTATATATGATAGGCTCATGTAGGTTTTGAGAAATTTAAGGTTTGATGTTGGATCAGGGATGAAACCAAGTAGCTAGGTCTAGGGATCAAAGGGTTTACAATTGCAAAGATATAAAGGAGCAAGTTAGAAGTGGAAATATGATGGTTTATAGTTTTGTAGGTATGGTGGTGAGTGTGAAAAGGTAGAGGGATTTAATGAGCATGTTCATTCATGAATTCATTAAACTGGAATCATGAAACAAAAAATGACATTTCCATATAAATAGAGCTAGATTAATCGAAATTTGACTATAAAATTTAAGGATAACCACTGAAGATACAATATATGAAATATGAGTTATATATAATTCAATAAAGACTATAACAGAGAATATAATTACCATAAAATCAGTGCACATGAATTCCTAGATAATAGTTGCAACTACATCCTTTGATTTCTGAAAATGAGTGAAAGTATCAGCTACAAGAGGTACATTCCTTTGATGTCCAACTAGTCAAATGACTTTGAAAATTATATATATAGACCAAAACAACATCTCCCCTCTCTCAGGGGTCAATTCCATCAATTTTGGAGTTGATTACATGATAATCTCAACAAAACCCTAATCTCTAGTGGAGGTCAACCAATTCACCCCATCATAGGAAATTAGATACATTTGACCAAAATTACATTAACAAGCATGTATCTACCCTAATTGACTATTTACCAGCTCAATTACAGCTCATGACATCATCATTCATCAATTACATCAGTAAAAAGTCAAACTAGGTCAAGAATTTCCGTGAAAATTTGCCTTGTGGAGAAAGTGTAGTGAAATCAGGAGAAAGTGTAGCGATCTCAGAGAAAGCATAGCGAGCTGAGGAAATTTGACTTTTGGAGGCCTTCTAGGTGTCAAAATCAAGATCTTAAGGCACCATTGGAAATTTTTGGATGTATGCTACCTGATAGGCTCATAAAGCACTCAAAAAGGTGGCTCAAGCACTCCAATTCTTCATTCTTCCAAGAGTACTCAGAAAGCGTAGTGAAAGCTCCGAAAACAGGGCATAAAGGTGATTTTTAACATGATTTTGGGAATTTTGACCTCCTAGAAATGGTTGACATGGCCCAACCACTGACTTAGATTTATGTACTCATCAAAAGGTATCCAAAATTTTTGAGTTTTCCTCTACTGGACCCCCGCAAAAAAAGCGTAGCATGGCCCATGCTATGCTTTTGGACAAAAAAAATGTGCAAACCTTCTAGGTTTTTTGCAAAGCTAGGCCACATATATAGAGAAATGTCTCTCTAACCATGAAAATTTTTGCAAAATGGAGAGAGGGTTTTTTTTTTTGGCATGTTGTGAACAAAAATTTCCTCTGGTTTTCAAAAAGTACTTTCCCATTTTGTCAGAATAAACGTTTAAATTTGATCACTCAAAAACTGAAGAAAGCGTAGAGAGCTAGGAGAAAATGAATTTTGGAGGCCTTCCTGAGGTCCAAATCAAGGTCTGAAGGTACTAGTGGAAATCTTAGGATTTCCTCTACATAATGGAGTCATCAACAACTACAAACACCTTATCCAAACCCCTGAAAAACTGTCTTGAAGTCAAGCTATCCATAAGTCTAGAAAACCTCCTCTGGAAATTGTATTTTTGGAATTTCTCCAAAATAAAAATACTTGTGTATAAACAGAAGGACGTTTTTGTTACTCAGTGTATTATGGAAAACAACCTCTTTCAGTTTTGCAAAATTCATCTCTATTTGGTCATAAACACATTTTTAATAAAAAATATTCATGTGTGCACTATAAACCCTAGGGAACCCATAACTTGGAAAGGGGAAGCTATGATTTCTTGGAATTTGGCACTGCTTGGCAAGTGGAGATGACATCATCTCATTTGTGTTGAGTGGTTCATATCTTGACATTTTTCCTCCCTTGTTGTAAGGCCTCTTAACTCCCTCCATATGTAATTTGCAAGGGGAAAACCATAATAGCAAAAAACATGGGAATGGAGAATGTATAAATTTTCTGAATAATGATTAATTATCCACCGAGACTATCCTGATCACATACAATTCAAATTTATATGCAACACATAATCTCTTCCACTCATATCATCACACATGCGGAAATAAAACAAGCGATATCACATCAAATCATCCTACACATTAACACGGTATGTATGGGGAAAGATTATAGCTGAAAACACCGCAGCTATTTTGTATATTATAATGGAGAAATCATGTAACAAACTCATTAAAATACTCCTCACAATTACTCAGTACTATCTCATGAAGTTACACACAAACTAGCTTGGTTTTGAACAGGTTACTGGTTCAAAACTCACCGCCAATTGCCTTGCCTCTATTGCGCAATCATGGCCTGTCTATATAGAGATCCAAGGTTCGAATCTCCTTGGCTTGACAGCGCAATCATCATGGGAAATTCCTCCAAGTGTGGTGGAAATCTCATGCACAACTGATGTCGCCACTGATAGCTAAGTCCACCCTTTCATTTACCTCTTTCATTGGTCTCCACTGAACTGATCATGCACTGTAGTGAACTGATGTGTTCTTGAGTTGAATAATGAGTTAATAATTAATGAATTAAATAATATTTAATTCACTCCACTCATAACTAGTTGATTAGCTAGTTAAACTAATCTCAACCAAGCTCAACTATAAGAACCGAACACAACTCCAATTAGCCGTCTCATTAACTCCACCAAACTTCACATCAAGTCCTAATCAAGTCAACCATGCATGTGGTTTCCAGAAATCCTTGAATAGAATTCCTCTGTCAAGGCATGAGCCACTTCCAAGGCTCGAACTGAAGTGCTCCAAGAGGATAAGATAACGTTTAGAGTCCAAATATTATTAAGAGCTAATAATATTCGACATATCTATTTTTAGACTGGCAATCTAAAAATAGATTCCGCCCAATATGTCTAAAAATAGAAATCCATCTATTTTTCCAACTTGACCAACCATCCACAAATAGCATCCCGCAACTTATAGACTATGCTCCATATGTCTAAAAATAGACTTTGCGCCAGAATTTGCCTGCAGGCCCACTTAGTGAAGGCTACTTCATTTCACTAAGCTCCATCATCTTGCTGCATTTTCAACAGAGAAATGGAGTAGGATGGAGGGGTTAGGAGAGGTAAATGGGGATGGAAAAAATTAATGAATTAGGGAAGGGCGTTAGGAATTTTTATGAAGTGGAATGGAATGAAGTTAGGGTAGGAGTAAACCTAGGGAATTTTATTATAGCTCTAGGTTTAGGAGGCTGCCAAAAACGTAATGTAGGGATAGTGGTGTGATGTAGGGTCTAGGGTTTGGATGTAGAAGCTTAGGGAGTGAAATTGAGGGGGTGTGAGGACTTCAAGGAGTGTATGTGAATGTGGGAAAAGGGAAAATAACTATGGGAAGGATTTATTTGACTTACAAATTCAAAGAGTTAGGGTGGCCCACCTCACGATTTTCACTTTGCTTTTGGGACCTTGTAGCTTTGGAACTTTCAATTGCAGCTTTAGAAATTTGAAACTTAATACATAATATCAAACATAAATTACATTTTGAAACCAAAATTCATTGAAAAAATTATCTAATACCACTCCTCCTTTGCCATATTTATGCATGGACTGACAGATTTTGGTGACCTTAACCCTAATGACCTAGTGGAGAAATTGAAATTAATGAAATCATGATGATATTGATTGGAGTGATGATGATGATCTTTATTTTATGGTACACTCGACTAAGTGATGAAAAGGACCGGCATGTAAAAATTTTGAAAGGAGTGGAAATAACCCTAGACACACTATCCAATGACCAAATTTTTACTTGAATACCTAATGAAATGACAAAAAATTAACTTTGAGAACCTAACAAGACATGATAAGAGCCCATTTGATCACTGGTGACAAGTTGAATAGACTGACACTAAAATTGGCTCTAGCTGGGAACGGAAGCTCCTTGGAGGTGTCCAGAAAACTATAGACCAAGTAGCCTAACCATTGGACATGGAGTCAAAATCAAAATACAAGACTTAATAATGAAAGCTAACTCAAAATTGAACTGATTTAGAATAGACAAAAATTTACTAAACTTATTGATGGCAGCATATAACCGAGACTTGAGGGCTTCAAATCCTGATGAAAACAACCTGCCTGCTGAAGACATATGCACAATCATGTGAAATGATCCTTCTAGTGTAACAAATCCAACATATGGATGCTTACTTGAATTATTCTCTCACTTTCCTTGAGCAGGGAGAAAAAAAAAAAGGTAGGAAACTCTGAGGGTTCACGGAAAATTTCCTCATGATCCATAAATTCAAGAAAATATATCATCCCTATTGACTGCAACAAATCATTGTAAGGATATTCAATAATCTGAAATGTTACCTTATCTTGAGATAATAATAAAAAACACAAGCACACCCTTCATTTTGATCTGAAATAACACTTGGTTGTTAATCCATAGGAAGGCATAGGGAAGTATGACTTTCTACTATCTGAGTGTTGGCTGTAAATTCCTGAAGCATGAGAACTCTGATTCTATCTCTGGCATACTATCTCTCTCAGACTCATACTCCTCGAAGTCATAGTCTAAATCATCCTTGAACTGAAAAAATTATTTAAGATTGTTAAACATGAGATCCCTATCATATTCATGAAAGAAAATAGTCCATGTTAGCTGATCTCTTTGCAAAAAATAATCATCGCAAATTGGCTTACTGACAACAACTTCCTGTCTAGTTTCATCAGTCTCATGACTGTCATCATTTAAACTCAGATTTTCATTTTCAATAATGGAAGAAGTTTCACTAACACATTATTGACTATGTGAACAATCCAAACCTACATTAGCTTGGGTTGTAACATGAATTTTCAGTAGTTGATCTATTTCATCTTCATATAGAGGAGAAACTTGAGTTTTATAATAGTTAACACTAGCTTGATGATTTTCATTTTCAGGATCGAGAATAGGAATTTCTCTTTTTTGTCCTAATCTGTTTCATCCAAGGAGGAATATATTGATTCTTGTTTGGAGGAAAAATCATAAAGAGCTTCTGTGATCTCATCCTAGACACTCTTCATCCCCATACAACTTTTTAAGAAATTTACTGAAATTATTAGAGATCTCTCAAAAACTATCAATCATCGACAAGGAAAAATTAGAACTTTGATAATTTTGAAATAAAACTAAATGAAATTCCTTTAGAGAATATAAAGTAGCAGATGGTAGACTCTCATACTCCAAGGTAGCCATGAACATTTTCATCAGAAAATCTTCCAAAAACTCAATATTTAGTCTGTGAATATGAAAATGAAATTTGAGCAAATGCAAACTAGCATATTCATCATCTTGACCTTTAAATTTTGGCAGCCATGTTTTCCAATCTATACAATAAATAAGATTCGAAAAACCAAGAATATGAGCTTGATTCATAGGAGCATACCTTCGAGTAGTTGAATCCATTTTGACGACAATGAAATCACCAAGAAGTTCTTCAGACTACCGATTCTTGAAAAGTGGAGTTGCCATGAAAATTATGAACCTTTGGATTCTTCGACAGTGGATTTTTTAGGTGAATAATGCGCAAACTTCTTGTGCCTTATTGTATTTCACCATCAAAAATCATATTTTATCATTTTTTTTCTTTCCTAGGGAAGATCTATCAACTCGCTCCCCGGAAACGACACCAGAATATTAGCACTCCACTAGTTCTCCGAAGGATGAAAAGGAGACTGACAAAGGTAACCAAAAACCACTTTAACCTAGTAGCTAGCCCTACTAGGCTGATAGGGCCCTCTCAATGAGATCACAACCAAGGATTGACTATGATATGAAAGGTATTAGGCTAGATATGATAGGCTCAGGTAGGTTTTGAGAAATTTAGGGTTTGATAATGGATCAGGGATGAAACCAAGCAACTAGGTCTAGGGATCAAAGGGTTTACAACTATAAATATTTAAAGGAGCAAGGTAGAAGTGGATATATGATGGTTTAGGGTTTTTTAAGTATGGTGGTGAGTCTAAAAAGGTATAGGGATTTAATGAGCATGTTCATTCATGAATTCATTAAACTGGAAGCATGAAACACACAATGACATTTCCATATAAACAGAGCTAAAATAATAGAATATTGCCTACGAACTGTAAGGAAATCCACTGCAGATACAAGATATGAAAGAGGAGATATATATCATTCAATAAATACTATAACAAAGAATATACATTATCATAAAATCACTCCACATGAATTCCTAGATAATAGCTGCAACTGCATCCTTTCATTTCTGGAAATGAGTGAAAGCACAAGCTACGAGAGATACAATCCTTTGATGTCCAAACATTCAAATGACTCTAAAAATGATACATATAGACCAAAAAATAATCTCCCCTCTCTAAGGGGTTGAATTGATCAGTTGTGGAGCATATTGCATGATAAACTCAACAAAACCCTAATCTCTAGTGGAGGTCAACAAATTCACCTCATCATAGGAAATTAGATACTTTTGACCACAATTACATTAACAATCATGTATCTACCCTAATTTACTATCTACTAGCTCAATTAAACCTCATGAAATCATTATTCATCAATTACATCAGTAAAAATTTGAACTAGGTCAAAATTTATGTGAAACTTTTCCTTCTGGAGAAAGTGTAGCAAAATCATGGGAAAGCATAGTGAGCTTAGAGAAAGTGTAGTGAGATGAGAAAAATTCACTTTTGGAGGCCTTCCAGGTGTCTAGATCAAGATCTGAAGGTAATTTTTGGAAGATATGGATGTATTATACATGATACACTCATAAAGTACTGAAAAATGTGGCTCCAAGCCCTCCAAATATTCATTCTCCCAAGAGTACTCAAAAAGTGTAACGAAGGCTCTAAAAACAAGGCAGAAAGGTTATTTTTAGTATTTTTTTGGCATTTTGACCCCCCAGAATTGGCTAATATGGCCCAAATGCTGAATCATACTGATGTACTCATTAAGAGGAATCCAAACATTTTTATTTTTCCTCCAATGGACCCCCCCCCCCAAAAAAAAAAACGTGTAGCGTGGCCCATGCTATGCTTTTGGACCAAAAATTGTGCAAAATTTCTGAGTTTTTTGCAACAATAGGCCTCCAAGATGGAGCAATATCTCTCTAACCATGAAACTTTTTTCTAAACTTAGAGAGGTTATTGTTCTTTTGCATTTTGTGAACAAAATTTTCCTCCATGTTTCAAAAATGCTTTTCAATTTGGTCACAATCAAAGTTTAAATTTGATCACTCAAAAACTAGAGAAAGCGTAACATTCCTGCAAAAAGCGTAACGAGCTAGGAAAAATGACTTTTAGAGGCCTTCCCAATGTCTAGATTAAGATATGAAGGTTCCATTGGAAATATTAGGATTTAGGCTACACAATGGAGTCATCAATCACTGCAAACACCTTCTCCAAACCCTTGAAACAATGACTTGAAGTAAAGTTGTCCAGAAGTGCAAAAAGGCTCTTGTGGAAATTGTATTTTTGGAATTTATCCCAAATAATAATACCTATGTATAAAATAAAGGAGGTTTTTGTTTCTTTGTGTATTATGGATAAAAATGTCTTTCAAATTTAGAAAATTCATCTCTATTTGGCCAAAAGAAAAATTTGAAGAAAAATTGTTCATGTGTGCACTATCAACCCTAGGCAGCCCATAACTTGGAAAGGTGAAGCTATGATTTATTAGAATTTGGCACGAATTGGAAAGTGGAGAGTACATCAGATCATGTTTTTTGAATGGTTCATATATTGGAAATTTTCCTCCCTTGTTGTAAGGCCTCTTATCTCCCTCCATATGTACTTTTCAAGGGGAAAACCCTAATAGTGAAAAACAGGGGAATGGAGCAAAATGGAGTAGGATGGAGGGGTTAGGAGAGGGAAATGGGGATGGAAAAAATATAGAAGTAGGGAAGGGTGTTAGGAAGTGGAATGGAAAGGAATTAGGGTGGGAGTAGGCCTAGGGAATTTTATTACAGGTCTAGGTCTAGGAGGCTGCCAAAAACACAGTGTAGGGATAGTGGTGTCGTGTAGGGTCTACGGTTTGGATGTAGAAGATTAGGGGTGAAATTGAGGGGGTTTGAAGACTTTAGGGAGTGTGTGTGTATGTGGGGAAAGGTAAAATTACTATGGGAATGGTTTATTGGACTTAAAAATTCAAAGAGTTAGGGTGGGCCACCTCATGATTTTCATTTTGCTTTTGGAACCTTGTAGCTTTGGAAATTTCAATTGCAGCTTTAGAACTTTGAAACTCATTACATAATATGAAACATAAATTACATTTTGAAACCAAAATTCATTTACCTATTTCCACTCCTCCTTTGCCGTATTTATGCATGGAATGACAAATTTTGGTGACCTTAACTATAATGACCTAATGGAGACACTGAAATGAATGAAATCATGATGATGTTGAATGGAGTGATGATGATGCTATTTATTTGATGGTACACTCAACTAAGTGATGACGAGGGCTGGCATGTAAATTTTCAAAGGAGTGGAAATATCCCTAGACACATTATCAAGTGACCAATTTTTTACTTGAATATCTAATGAAATGAAAAAAATATTGACTTTGAGAACCTAACAAGACATAATAAGAGCCCATTTTATGACTCATGAAATGCTAAATAGAATGAAAATAATAGAAGGAAGATGGAGGAGATGAGGATATCAAACCATTCCTACAAGCATATATAAAGTTTATGTGCAACAAAAAGGTAGTAGAAAATCTACAACTTTGGTAGATAATTGTTCAGAGAAAGAAGAACCCATGGTAGAACATTAAGCGGTCAATGAAATATACAAAAAAAAGAAGAGAATGGGTAGGGATATGTGTATGACCACATAGATTGGTTCTTATGACATAGACAAAGTTATTCTAGATCTGAGATCAGATGCTAAAGAAAACATGGCAATGCATTGGAAAACCAAAGCTGGAGTGATCTACCATCCAAATGTGCATGGCCAATAAGTAGAAAATCATTCATTTACAAAGGTTGTCGCAAGTTTTGGTCAATATAGAAGGTGTTTAGGTGATTCTAGACTTTGAAGTCATCTAAATTGTAGATGATACCGATCCCTATCCTGTGTTGCTTGGATTGGATTGGGCCATTGACATGGATGGTGTTATCAATATGAAGAAAAGGAGGATGGAATTTGAAATTAATGAAGTGAGGGTAATCATTCATCTAGATCTTATAGAAGGAAAAAGGTATATTGAACCAGTGTGAGATCGATGAAATTTATAAGCTGACCTTTCATGAGGAATATTGGATTAATCCAACAATAGATGGAAATCTTAAGTGGGAGAATGATAACATGTGTTTTTCAGACTCTGATGAAGAAATAGAAAATTGGTAGAACCGGTTGCATGAGGTATCTGTGCTGTGTTGTAATCATATGACCCGATATTTGCAATGTATAACATCTGAGATACATGATTTACCACACTACGATGGGTTAACTGATATAAACATGTTTATATGAGAGCTTGAAAGTATTGTTCCTGAAGGACAGATATTTCATGCTTTGGATCTTGGATTGTGCACTACTCTAACAAGATGGGGGGGAAATCATAAAGAGAATATAGGCAACACAGAGGAATGTGCACGCATGATGAGGTTAAGGTTTTAATGTCTAGTCATTAAAATGGAATATGTATACTGTAGCAAATAGGACCAACGTAGAAATTTGGCAAGATGGAATCAGGTATGTTGCATAGATCCAAGACCTGAATAGGTCCATATGGTTATCCACACGTTAGGGAAGGTGCCTATTGAATGGTACTTGGAGACAAAGTTGTGCAAAGGCACTAGTGAATGGTTTGCGCTGATAGAAACTTTAATTCTTACATTTAGCCTTGAGAGTGTATTTTATACTGTTGGTCAAGATTTTTATAATATTCAAGAGGTAATATTTGATACCAAGCCTACAATTGAGTGCGCTCCACCATCCTGGGATACACAAATGAAAGCTATTGTGAATTGCAGGAACCTAACAGTTGAAGAGAATTAAGAGAACCCAAGGAATATCATGATCCCTGAATTTGAGGGGAAACTCATTGTGGCTGGGCTCTCAATCACCTCGTTAGATGTGACAAATCCCCTAAAGCTTAGGCAGGTGAATATTGGATCTGAGGAAAAGCTTCAGTTGGAAAATATTGGAGACTACTGGGATGATGATACAATAGGCAAGGTTGTTGAGTTGCTAACAAAATATCAATATTTGTTCCCTACAAAGTTTCCAAAGATGAAAGGAATCATTGGGGAACTTTGAGTAATGAAAATCACATTGAAACCTGATGCATGCCTAGTGAAACAATGCCCATATAGGTTGAACCCAAGATATAAGAAGAAGGTGAAAGAAGAGTTGGAAAAAATGGTTGCAGCAGGCATCATTGAAATTGTAGAAGAAACTGACTGGGTAATTCCAATGGTTGTGCCAGATAAGAAGACCAAGGGAGAAATAAGGATATGTGTATATCTGTTCAAACTGAATGACACATGTGTACATGGTCCATTTCCAACTCCATTATCTGATGAAATTTTGGATAATATTGGAGGATAAGAAGCATATTCCTTCACATATGGGTTTTTAGGATATCATCAAATCTATATTACACCAGAAGATAGGAGTAAGACCACCTTGCTACTGAATGGGGCTCCTTCCAATATACAGTCATGCCTTTTGTATTGAAGAATGCTCCTACCATTTTCTCACACGTAGTAATTGCTACTTTCAAAGGATTTATACACAAGTTTTTGGAGTTATATTTTGATGATTGGACTGTATTTGGGTTATTAAAGAAGCATGTGTCAAATCTGTGCTTAACGATGGATACATTTAGGAAGTATCATATCTCCTTGAATTTGAAGAAGTGTATATTTTGTGTACCATTTGAGATACTGTTGGGACACATTGTCTGTCAGTAGGGATTGATGGTAGTTCCTGCAAAGATTGTAGTCATAGTTAATTTGGAGATACATGAGAATGTTAAGCAGTTTCATTCAATATTGGGGCATACTGGATATTATAGGAAGTTTATTTAGGGATATGCAATAATAAATGCGCCCATAGAAAATCTTCTCAGGAAGGATGCAACGTTCTGCTGGGATGAGGATTGTCAGAAGAGTTTTGAGCTGCTAAAAGAGAATATGGTCATTGCACACATCCAAGTCTTCCCATATTGGTCAAAGATGTTTCATGTACATGTGGATTCCTCATGTATTGTGCTTGGAGCAGTGTTATAGCGGCCAGGAGTTAGTGAAATTGATCATCCTATTTCTTATGCAAGCTGAATAATTTCAAGTGCAGAGAAGAATTACTCAACCATGGAAAGGGAAGGCCTAGCAATGTTTTATGCACTGCAGAAATTTTGCCACTATCTGTTAGGAGGTCAATTTAAGATGTCCAGTGATCGTTCTGCTTTGAAGTACTTGGGAAATAAGCCTGTGTTATGGGGGAAGATATATAGGTGGTTGTTGTTATTCCAAGAATATGATTTTGAGATTATGGTAAAACCAGGACGATTTAATGTTGGGCCAGACCATCTCTCGCACACTGAAATGGGTGAGGAACCTACAAATTTAGAATATGGATTGTCAGATGCGCAGTTGTTTGTGATAAATGTGGTTGATGAGAACTAACCTAATGTAATTCAGTTTCTAACAACTGGATGCACTCCTAAAGAATATACAATTTAGTAGAAGAAATAACTCATGGCGTGAGCAACTGACTTCAACATTATTGTTGGACAGTTGTATAAAAGGTGTGTAGACAAGGTTCTGCAACGTTGTGTCATGGACTATCAAATATTTGAAATACTAAATGAAGCTCATGGAGGGATTTCCAGTGGTCATTACGCAGGAAAGACCATTGTGCAGAAGATTTTGCGAGCTGGGTTATAGTGGCCCATGCTACACAATGATGCATATGCACATTGTCACGCATGTGATGTATGTCAGAGGACAGGGAAGCCCTCGTGTAGAGATGCAATGTCCTTGAATATGTAGATGGTGTTGCAAGATTTTGAGAAATGGGCTATAGATTTTGTGGGACCTATTAGTCCTCTAGGAAGGACGAGTGGTGCGTGCTATATTATCAATATGAGGGATTATGTAACCAGATGGGTTGAAGCCAAACCGGTTAAGGATTGTACTATTGACACAGTTGCGTATTTTCTATTTGAGAATATTGTGACACATTTTGGTTTTCCTAAGATTCTGATAAGTGATCATGGTATGCATTTTTTAAATGACACCATTGAAGCCTTGACAAAATAATTCAAGATGTGTCATAACAAGAGCTCTCCATATCACCCTCAGGTAAATGGTGTGGTTGAAGCAGTCAATCAGATGCCATAAACTGCATTGACCAAGGTATCCAATGCTAACCTAAATGATTTGGATGAGAAAGTGCCAAAAATTCTCTGGGAATATAGGAATACTTGCATGATGCTAACTGGAAGGACACCTTTCAGGATGTTATATGGGAAAGAGGATGTGTTTCCCATGGAGTTCATTGTTCCTAGTCTGTGCATTGTAGCTTTCACCAATATGGATGAATAAGATGCTTTGGAAGACCTGTTCTCGTAGTTGGTTGCTCTGGAAGAAGATCAGTTTATTGAAAATTATCACCAGCAGGTTCATAGGGTGCGAGAAAAATCCTGGCATGATAGGAATTTATGGATAAAAGTGCTCAAGGAATATGATTTGGTCTTACTATATGAAAGCAATTTTGCGTGCCACCCAAGGAAATTGAAGATTCATTAGCTAGGGCCCTATGTTGTGAAGGAAATCATTGATGGAGGAGGAGTGTGCATGGCCACATTGAGCGGGGAATACCTTCATGGGTATGTCAATGGAATTCATTTGAAGTCATATAGGGATGACCCTGTGCCTACCAAATGATGATATGGACGGAGTATCAGACATGTGCAGATGGGATGGCGAATGTGCAGTAAGGTGCAACATGTGTGCAGTATCTATGCGAGGAGGTTTCCTGGGTTGCAGAGGTGTCAAAAACTAGTCGTTATAATAGTAAAACTGGAAAATAAAAATTTATTACCAATTTTGGAAGCATGTAAGATACATTTAATGAAGGGACTTTTCCATATTTGGGACCATTTTGTCAGTAATGATGCCTAATTAATGCAAAATTAGTCGTTGAAGGTGCGCCACAAGTATAAATATGACCTATGGGGCCGCAATAGTTCCCTTTTATTTCTGAGTGAATTTTGTGCTTTGAGCTCCCTGATTGTTGTTGTATATTCTGCGTCTATGTCTAGTTTAGATCCGGGGTTCGAGGACATGTTGCATCGAGCAGGCTTTGTATATGCTATTCCTGAAAGGATTATAGCCATGGGAACTGGAGATGACCTTATTTCTCCTGAGGTCCCCATTGTTGAAACATCTGGGCCCTCCAAGTCTAAGAAGGGGCAGTATTCTAGTATGCACAAGTCTCTGAGAGAAAATACCCCAAGGTCGCGCCCTTCTGTAGCTAAGAATCTAAAAAGACCTATGTCATAGGTCCCTTAAACTATTAAGGAAGGAGAGGAGGATGTGGTCGAAGTGGCCCCATTCTTGCGGCTGTTGAGATTGCAACAAGATGATGAGCTTAATGGAAAGGAGTCGCCTTCACTAAGTGGGCCCGTAGGCTATTTTTGGTGAAAAGTCTATTTTTAGACATATGGATCATGTTCTATGGGTTGCAGGATGCTATTTGTGGATGGTTGGTCAAGTAAGGAAAAATAGATGGACTTCTATTTTCAGACATATTGGGTGGAATCTGTTTTTAGATTGCCAGTCTAAAAATAGATATGTCGAATATTATTAGCTCTTAATAATATTTGGACTCTAAACATTATATTATCCTCTTAGAGCACTTCAGTTAAGTGCATAGATGTGGCACATGCAACTGACATAAGGAATTATGCTATTCCTGAGGGTCAAGTGGAGCTATTGCATGGAGACTTCAGTTAGAACTCATGTGACAGATTTTGGTGGAGTTGATTGAGGAAGTTAGTGGAGTTGTATTTAGTTTAACTCAATTAAACATAGTTGAGCTAGTTGTATCTAGTCTAACTGATTGATACACTAGTGAGAGTGGTTTGAATTAATTATTAATTAATTCACTAATTATTAACTCATAAATCAACTAAAGAATACATCAGTTAACTTTAGTGCATGGACAGTTTCAGTGGAGACCAGTGAAGAGGTAGGTGAAAGAGCAGTGTGACTATCAGTTGTGACTATGATGGTGCATGAGTTTGCATCACACATTGATGTAGATGCCAATGAGGATTTCACAGTGCATACCAGAGGGATTTGAACTCAGATTGGGCCATTATTCATCTTGGATTGCGCAGTAGAGGCAGGCTAACAGGTGGAGTAGATTGGAGCATGTGTTTTTCTAGATCTGAGCTTGTGTAGTGTGTAACAATTGGAGATTGTACTGAGAGCTTGTGAGGAGTTTGTAAAATGATTGTTACATGATCTCTATCATTATAATATATATATAGTTGGGGGTTTTCAGCTTTAAGCTTTCCCATAAATACTGTGTTTATATGTGTGATTGTTTATGGTTTTAATGTGTGCATGCAATTGTTTATATTTCCGCAAATTGATGATCAATAGTAGAAGAGGTTATGTATTATGCATGAAGCTCAAATAGTGTGTGATCAGGATAATATCGGTGAATAATTTAACAGTTATTCAAATTTCTACATGGTATCAAAGCGATATTGTTCATTGGAGCAATTGCAAAACATTGAAGCGGTTGAGTTTTGTGCTGTTGGAATTCGAATTTGTAGTAGTGTTTTCTTGGTGTCGAAGTTGAGATTTATTTCAACGGATTGCAATTGGAGTATGCCCTTGAGGACAGATCGAATTATATTGCATGGAAGGACAGGATGGAGGCATTGCTAGATGAAAATGGGTTGAAGGAGTTCATAGATGCTGAAGTCCCAAAGCCTACTTCTAGCGATGCTATCGTACTTGAGGCATGGCAAAAGAAGACAAAAAAGTGTCAAAGGATTCTGTTGGAGGGCGTGAAGGATCACATAGTATCCAGCCTACATGGTAAGGCTTCTCCATTCTTGATGTGGAAAGCCTTGATAGATTTATTCCAAATCAAGAGCGACCAGAGGAATTTGGCACTCAAGGATAAACTTAGAAACATAAAGATGGAGAAAGGCGACAGTATGCCCAAGTACCTCAAAAAGTTCACCCAATGCAGGGATGAGCTGGGAAGTGTGGGTGTGACTGTTGATGATGAGGACTTGGTGAGCTTGGCTCTCCTTGGGCTTCCAAAGAGTTGGCATTCTTGTAGTGCTCAACTTAGTGTTTCTAAATTGAGGTCATAAATTGTCAACCAGGGCTAGTAAACTGTTGAAGTGCGGTGCACTATATGTGCCTAGGTATCTATTTCTCACTACGTTGTGTTTAGTTTTTTTTTCTGATGTTTTTGGTTTTATGGTTTTATGTTAAAAAAGGAAAGCACTAAATGTTTGATGAAGGACAGTTGTTGGACATATTAAAAGTAGAGCAAAACCTATTCTAAACTGTGCATGCTACTAAAGAACAGAAAATGCAAAGTTTGATAAGGACTCATAGCAAGGAACTAAACCACAACATGAACTCAATAACTCATAACATAAACCCATCCAATTCATTCATTAGAAATATGTTGGAATAGCTTGAGAAAAGGACAAGTTTAGTGCAAATGAGGTTCTCCTAAATAAACAATCATCTTATAATATTACAAAGAATCTCATCCATGACTAGAAGTTTATTGGAACACAATTGGAAAAGATTATTTGTAGCACAATAATATTTTCACTCTACATTAACTTATAATTCTAAGATTAATGCATTCTGCAGCTCAACTTGTCACTACTAATCCTCATCCAAAAGTTAGAGATTTTCTATAATAGTTTTTGGAAAAGGTTTATTTGTGAAATTGCAAAAGACTGCAGAACAATCAAGGCCTTAAACTAATATCACTAATTCCTGTCCATATGATGATGTATTAATAAGAAGTCAGAAAAAGATTAGTTTGTAAATAATGAAGGCCATGAAATCTAATGTTAATAGTTAATAATACTTAAAGAACAATGGATAACACTGAACTAGAATGCAATTGATCAAACTTGAAACACAGTGACCACAACTAAACTAAAATGCCATTAACCTAACTTGAAATACAGTGAAAAAAGTTGAACTAAAATGCCACTAATGCCACTGATCTAACTTGAAATGCAGTGAATTAAAACTGAACTAGAGTTCCATTATCAAACTTGAAATATAGTGACAGAATTAAACTAGAATGACATCTACATCCGGAGTGCTACAACTAGACTAAAGATCCAACTAACTACTGGAATGTTTCAGCTCTGTCTCATTCAGAATTAGTGGTATTTTGGAATAGTTTGTAGAACAGGACTGGCTGCAACATGTTATGTAAATGAGCATGAAAGCATAAAATTCATCAAAACACAACAAAGCTCTAAAACACCACAGATATGTATCATCTAAAGTTAGTGATATTTTGGAAGAGTTTATAAGATCATGACTAGCTGTAACAACTGATGTAATCGAGCACAAAATCATAAAGTTAAGAGAAATGCAACTAACTCCTAAATACTATAGTTATCTCTCATTCAATATTTAGTGATATTTTGGAATAACTTGTGAGAATAAAACTGACTGTAGCATCTAAAGCAAATAAGTAAAGGAACACAGAGTTTGGAAAATTAATTAAACTAGGAATGAAACAAGGCTAAGTTACTTATCTAAACCATATGAACAAATATTCTCAGGTAGTAGGGGCCCTCTACCACCAGATTAGCACGCAAATCTACTCAATATTGACTCATCTCATGTAATAAAGTGATGCTTCTTTCATTAAAGGAGAAATATTTCAAAACAGAGTATCACGGTTCTTTGAGATCCAGCAACAGAAACAAAATCTAACCAACAGTTTCTCGGTCTCCTGAGTCATACTTATAATGAAATTACATAACTAATCTTGAGAAAAAGAGGGATAAGTGTCTTTCCCACTTCTAATAAAATTAAAACTCTTATTAACAGTCTTGTGCTTACTGCGGACATCTGTAGAGTCTGTGTTTTGATATGAAACTGCTTCTCTTCTATGTGCATAACCGCTTGGAGACTTTAACTCAGAGTTTGTGGGGAGCAAGAGATGATGGGGAAGTGTTCTGGATTTCACCCATATGCCTTTTTATTCACAGTGACACCTGGAACCTACAAAAACATGAGGATAGATGCAGAACAGACGACTGGCTACAGAATGCCTATATTCTGTAGCCGAGTCTTAGTAAAAAATTACTACAACAACAAAATCATGAAAACATAGCAAGTTAGTCATTATATAAATTCTTAAAGCAATTTTAATTAATCCTATTGATCATTTAAGCCTGTAATTGATGAGGGAAAAAGAAAATGAAGTGGAATGTGGTGAAAGAGAAGAACATCTTTAGGGCTCAACAATTCCTATCAGGACTCTGTCAATGGTCGGGATAAATTGCCAGGATGGGAGCGACTTTGGTCAGATCTTGTGCAAGAGGAGATAAGGCGGAGTACCAGGGACGGATCTTCATCAAAGAACTCTAATGAAGAGAATTGTGATTTGGCTGCCAAAGAAAAGAAGGGGAAGAGAAAGAAAGCTTCTCATTTCGGTGCGAAAGGCAAGAAGCAGGACATGTCCAAGGTGAAGTTCTTTCACTGTCACCAACACGAACATTATGCCACAAATTGTCCGCAGAAGAAGGAAAATAAGTAGGCTGCTGGATCTGTAGCTGGAGAGGCCTTAGCCTTGCAGTTTGAGCTAGGTTTTTCACTCATCGCATGCTTGGTCTTCAGTGTGATGGGTTCAGTGTGGTTTCTGGACAGTGGTGCCTCTTTTCACATGACAGGAGATCGAGATTTGTTTACTGATCTGGATGAGAAAGATCTTGGAGTGCACATCAAGATGGCCGATGATCGTAGATACAGTGCAACCGGTATCAGTACCATTTCCTTTGAGAGGGATTCTGGTAAACCCTTCGTATTGACGGAAGTGATGCATGTTCCAGGATTGAAGAAGAATCTTATCTCTGTGGCGATGTTAGAAGACAATGGATATGATGTTGTCTTTAGCGAGGGAAAGGCTTTCCTGCACAGTAAGGCAACTAGTGAGACCTATAGGATAGGGGTTCGAGTTAAGAACCTTTATCAATTGTAGGTAGATGTCTGCACAGCAATGGCAGGAAAGCAAAAGGAGTGGTGAGCCAGGATGATGGCGAGTTGTGGCACCGAAGATTGGGCCACCTTCACCATGGAGCTTTGAAGATATTGCAACAGATTTCTACTGGGCTTCCTAAAGGCTCTCTTGCGCAGTCAGATTAGTGCAAGGGGTGTACCTTGGGAAAATTTGTGAAAGCCACCTTTCACGAGAAGGATATTTGCGCCATGACGATCCTTGAGAGAATTCACACAGATGTGTGTGGACCTTTCTCAGTAGCTTCGACAGAAAAGCACAGGTACTATGTGATTGTTTTTGATGATTTTTCTTAGAAGTGCTGGATCTTCTTCATGAAAAAGAACAATGAGACATACTCAAAGTTCTATGAGTTCAAGGCACTGGTTGAGAAAGAATCGGGGAAGCATGTGAAGGCTCTTAGGAGCTACAATGGTGGTGAATTCATCTCTAGCGAATTCAAGGACTTTTGCAGCACAGAAGGAATTCGAAGAGATCTCATAGCACCTCATAACCCACAACAGAACGGGGTTGCTAAGCGGAAGAACAGAATGATCGTGGGTGCTACATGGGCGATGATGCATGATCAGGTCCTACCCATTCACTTGTGGGTGGAGGCATGCGATACTGTAGTATATGTGCAGAACTGTTGTCCTCACAGGATACTTGGCATGAGTACACCCGAGGAGGCGTTTTCTGGTAAGAAGCTTGATATTTCCCATTTGATGATTTTTGGTTCACCTATTTACATTCATGTGATGAAGGATGCCAGGAAAAATCTGGAGCCGACCGCAGAGGTTGGGATATTTGTGGGGTACACTGATACGCCCCACAACTATCATGTGTATTTTCCAGATAGTCGTAAGACTATTGTGTGATGGGATATCAAATTTCAGGAGGATAAAGCCATGAAGTGTTCACTTGAGAGGGAGCCACACTTGCATGTAGATGAGGAGCTATTAGTTCCTAAGGATGAGCCTCAGGATGTGGATCAGCCACAAGAGGAGGCTCATGGAGTGGAAGAGACCACTCATGTAGCGCCAACCATGAGAGGGTGGAAGCGCACTACAAAAGCTAAGTGACTGGCTCAAGATGCAGAGAAGGTTGTAGGAGCACCTACAGTACAGCGAAGACAGAGACAGTCACCTGATCGGTACACTGGATACATGGCTCTTGTGAGCAAGTGTATCATGACAGAGACATCCTCTTTCGAGGAAGCTGTGGAGGACCCTGCATGGGTAGATTCCATGGTGGAAGAGTATGATTCGATTGTTAGAAACAGTGCATGGGAGACTGTCCCAAGGTCGGAAGAAAAATCAGTGGTGGGTTTGAGATGGATCTACAAAGTGAAGCAGGCAACTGATGGGCGTGTGGAGAAGTACAAGGCAAGATTTGTTTGCTGAGGATTTTCACAGATTAAGGGGATTGATTATGAGGAGACCTTTGCACCTGTCTCAAGGTATTCTTCCATACGGACGATTCTTGCTCTCTCAGCATAGATGGGGTGGCACATTCATCATATGGATGTGAAGACTACATTCCTCAATGGGGTGATTGAGGAGGAGGTGTACATAGAGTAGCCCAAAGGTTTTGAGATCTTCAGCAGCAAGTCACATGTGTGCAGGTTCAAGAGAGTGTTGTATGGGTTGAAACAAGCACCTCGTGCTTGGTACACACGAATAGATATTTATTTCACTGGACTTGGATTCTCCAAGAGTGAGGCATATCCGAAACTATACCAGATTGTGGTGGAGGGTAAGTCGCTGATCATTGTACTTTATTTAGATGATTTGATTTTAACAGGTGATGAGATGTTGATACTCTCATGCAAGGAGGATCTTGCAAAAGAGTTTGAGATGAAGGACTTGGGCCTCCTTCATTATTTCCTGGGATTCGAAATTTGGCAGTGCAGTGATGGACTATTTTTTTCTCAGGGTAAGTATGCCCGGGAGATACTGGAGAAGTTCAACATGCATGGCTGCAAGCCTATTGATACTCCTCTTCCTGGTGGTTGGAGGAAGGAGGATGCTACTTCGGCGGAGGTAGTGGATGCCACTGTTTATCGACAGTTGGTGGGGTCACTTATGTATCTGGTCAATAAACGAACCGATATATGTTATGTAGTTAACCAGCTTTCACAAGCTATGGTTAAGCCTACGAAGCTCTTTTGGAAGGCGGGAAATCATGTATTGATATATCTTAGAGGCACATCGGGATATGGATTGTGGTACAGACAGTCGAATGAGGTGAAGCTGTGTGGCTTCATGGATGCAGATTGGGCAGGGATCCCAACGGACATAAAGAGCACATTTGGAGGGATTTTTAGTATCGGTTTGACAACAGTTTCTTGGTACAGCAGGAATCAGAGATCTGTGGAACTCAGTTCAGTAGAGGCCGAGTATATGGTAGCGATTTTGGCTGCATGCGAGGCTATATGGATGAGGAAGATCCTGGTCGGGTTGTTCGGTTCACACTTAGAGGCTACTGTGATTTATTGTGATAATTAGAGTTGCATAAAACTCTCGGTTAATCCAGTATTTCATGATAGATATAAACACATTAACATCAGGTATCATCATATCATAGATTGTGTGCAACGGAAGATCATGTTACTTTCATACATTCCTACGGAGGATTAGGATGCTGATATATTGACGAAGGCGCTCACCACGAGCAAATTCGAATACCACAGAGGTAGGATAGGGGTTGCAGATAATCCATATCTTGTTGAGAGGGAGTGTTGAGATTGCAACAAGATGATGAGCTTAGTGGAAAGGAGTCGCCTTCACTAAGTGGGCTCGCAGGCTATTTTTGGCGCAAAGTCTATTTTTAGACTATGTCTATTTTTAGACATATGGATCATGTTCTATGGGTTGTAGGATGCTATTTGTGGATGGTTGGTAAAGTCGGGAAAAATAGATGGACTTCTATTTTTAGACATATTGGGCGGAATCTATTTTTAGATTGCTAGTCTAAAAATAGATATGTCGAATATTATTAGCTCTTAATAATATTTGGACTCTAAACATTATCTTATCCTCTTGGAGCACTTCAGTTAAGTGCACAGATGTGGCACATGTAGCTGATAGAAGGAATTACACTATTCCTGAGGGTCAAGTGGAGCTATTTCATGGAGACTTCAGTTAGAACTCATGTGAAAGAGTTTGGTGGAGTTGATTGAGGAAGTTAGTGGAGTTGTATTTAGTTTAACTCAGTTAAACATGGTTGAGCTAGTTATATCTAGTCTAACTGATTGATACACTAGTGAGAGTGGTGTGAATTAATTATTAATTAATTCACTAATTATTAACTCATAAATCAACTAAAGAATACATCAGTTAACGTCAGTGCATGGACAGTTTCAGTGTAGACCAGTGAAGAGGTAGGTGAAAGAGCAGTGTGACTATCAGTTGTGACTATACTGGTGCATGAGTTTGCACCAAAAATTGATGTATATGCCAATGAGGATTGCACAGTGCATACCAGAGGGATTCAAACTCAGATTGGGCCATTATTCATCTTGGATTGCGTAGTAGAGGCGGCCTAACAGGTGGAGCAGATTGGAGCATGTGTTTTGTTAGATCTGAGCTTGTGTAGTGTGTAACAGTTGGAGATTGTACTGAGAGCTTGTGAGGAGTTTGTACAATGATTGTTACATGATCTCTTTCATTATAATATATATATAGTTGGGGGTTTTAGCTTTAAGCTTTCCCATAAATACTGTGTTTATATGTGTGATTTTTTATGGTTTTAATGTGCACATGCGATTGTTTATATTTCCGCAAATTGATGATCAATAGTAGAAGAGGTTATGTATTATGCATGAAGCTCAAATAGTGTGTGATCAGGATAATCTCGGTGAATAATTTAACAGTTATTCAAATTTCTACAGCGGCTTCGAAGTTATTTTGCATCGCGCAAAGCATCATTTAGAATTCCAAAAGACCTGGAGAAGGTGTGCATAAGCATACATATTCCATTGATCCCTGAGAATGTCTTGATGGAGGGGGACATGTTCACTAAAATTTCAGAGCTCTGATTCAATGATTGGGAAATTTTCGATGTCGAGAAATTCCGAGAGCTTGCGCTGGATTTGTACCTCTATCAAATGCCATATGAAGGAGGCATTGTTCATCTCGAGCCAAAATGGTGGGTCCTAGGTTTGCACAAGGAAGGCTTGCTAAATTTGCTTTAGATCCCCCATTTTGGGTGCAACCCCATAAAGGATATCTACGTCAAACAGTTTCTCACACTTGTATACGATGATGCACTCTAGTTGGGAGAGTGTATCCCTATCGATGTTGCTTTGATCCATGGGATCACGTGTCTACTTGTTAAAGGTGTTGAACCTATTGCTGATTTTGGTGGTAAGGTGTAGGAGAAAACCGTTCTGGACCAATAAAAAATAAATATCAAGTCACACGGAAGAGTCATGGTTTTGTTGTTAATGAAATTAATGATATTGCAGTTCAATTTGGTACGATCATCTTGGCATGCAAGATGATGCGCAAATGTAGACCCAAGGAGGTTCCAACGTATGTCATTGCACTCGCTGGATGGTGTGAGAATGGGGTGATATATAACTTATCTAGCTACCTCTGTAAACAATTCCTTGAAAATGTGCGTGAGGCACTAGAGGATGACAAGCATTTCCACTATGCTTGGTTTTTATTAGTGATTGCACTGATTTAGTGGAAGACCCCCAAAGACACTTAGTTCCTAGAGATTGAGCTGAAAATGTGTGACAATGCATGCTATTATACCCTCTAGAAGTCTTCAGACCTGGTGCACGCTAGAGAAAATAATATTTTTGGGTCCTATATGATGCCACCCTTTACCAAGAAGTACAGTCAAAGCTGCGACTGTCACCAACATTGTATGATCAGTACAAGATGGCATTTGACTTTAAAGCTACCTTTCACAACATGCATATCCACGCGAAGGGTGTCATAGAGGAAGTGTGGTATGAGTTACCTTACTTGGTAACTGAGGATGATTTGCTCAGGGTCACGGCTAAATGGTCTCCAACATGGTTGACATCGGTCACACCAAAAAAATCACGCACTCGCAGCCAGACATCAAAACCAATAGAGAAAGTGACAGAGAAAATGATAGAGAAGGTGACCGAGAAGGAAACAACACCAAAAACCACAAGAGAAACCATAGACCTTGAAACAGAAACCAAGCTAGAAAAGAATGGGTCTGCACCTAAGGAAATAGGGGAAGCCAAAACCTCTAAGGGAACCAAACATGACTCTCAGGCCGTTGGAGGATCACGGAAAAAGAGGAAGGGTTCCAAAAAGGCCGGGCAGGATGTCTTGATGCTGATAGGAGATGAACCACATAAAATCTCCAACATTATCACCTCTGCGACCGAGGATCGTTGGACCGACATGGAGGTGCAGTACAAGTTGATGGGTTGCTAAGTTAGACATAAAATAAGGCCCATCTAACCTTTCTTAGGCCCATCTACCTTCCTTATTCACATAAAAGGATATATTAAATATCTCCTTCTACACTTAATAATGTTTTCTTATGCTTTAATATGTTCTCAGGAAGGATTAAAGGTAGTTGCATATTTTTTCCTAATATTGGCTATTTTTGTAGAATATTGTGAGAATATTTGACAGATTATACATATTTGGAGAATGAGATGATTTAGGGACTTTCTCCCTAACATTGGAAGATCAGGATTGGAGAATAAATGAGCACACCATCAGGAAATTAGGGAGAAATATTGGAGAGATTCAAGGGGATTTCCCACCCTCCTTAACTCTCAAAGGCAGCCAAAGGATCGTCATGAGATCCCCCTCTAGAAATTTAAATTCTAGAGGTAGCCAAGCAACTCAAGACCAAGTAAAATCAAGGCATAATTCACTTGGATTCTCCAAAAAATCGAATTCCAAGAGGCATCCACGCAACTGAAGACGAAGGTCACTCAATCTATGGTTACTTGGATTGAAGTGGAGTCTATCACCATTTTGAAGGGAGTTGTTGGTAGCTTCCCTGTAGAATAAATAGAGCATAGCTACAGCTATGGAGTGAGTTAGTTAGCCAGTGGGTTGACTCTAGTCAACTTCCATTGCATTCACTACCATTCCATTCTTTGATTCCATTCCACACCATGCCATTCATTTTCTATTCTCTTAGGCTTTTGTTGCTTAAGACCTGCGGGATGTAATAATATTGTATTTTTTGTAATGCAATGAGTATTCAGATGTTATTTTATTGATCTAGTTCCAGAGATTTGGGCTCGTGGGTTAGGGCCCAACCCATATTCCTTAGCTTCTCTATTGTTTCATGCTTTTATTTCATCTAATTTAGCTAGTTTTTCTTTTGAGCATTTAGCTAGTTTGATGGTACTTTTATTGATGTTTTATTTTTCTTCCCGTTGTCATTTGATGTAGATTTAATGTTCTTACTGAGTGGTATAATAGCTGCTAAAATCCATAAAGCTGTGAGACCAACCTTCCCCTCTCAACTCTGTCAATAGAGCTTGAGGAAGGTAGACCTTTCCCCACAGACCAAAAATTATTTCTCGCTTATGATTTCTTGGAAATATATTAGATTATTGCATGTATTTTCATGAACATATTATCTTTATTTCTTGCATAAATAAGCAGGTTGATTGTAGGTACTGGCAGCATAGCCCAGGAGAAGTTTTCTAGCACCTCCAACTTCATCTTCCATCTTCCTTTCATCTTTGTGTTACATTCACAAACCTTGCCTTTACGCCTCCATTCCTCCTTTTCTTCTCTCATCATAGTGTTACACTAAAAATTGTCATCCTGACATTATGCTATGTGTATGAGCTCATTATAACTCATAATTCTCCCTTTTCAAGTCTAAACATATTAGTTCCTCATGGCAAGCCTTGAAAATCAGAAAAAGTTCATAAAAGTCTCCTAAACTTTGGTATCGCACTTTCTGGCTATCTTTCTTGCGGTCCCGCACCCAATGTTCAGCTATCCTGTGTAACTTAACACACTTTATCTTTCTTATAGGTGCGGACCCCTGTAAGATTAAAAAGGCGCAAGTAAATTCCAAAAAGCTCAATTAAAGTAAATTCTGGAAGCTTCTAGAATGGATTTTGCGGTGGCAGAACCGCTCTTGTGAGGTGCATGAATCCCTTACCTTATGGAACTAACCCCTTGATGTGAGGAGATTATCCCTTTGAAGGGGGATTATATCCCTTCATACTTGGAACAGAAAACCTCTTCTTTTCCACTATAAAAAGAGGCATTGGGTAGCCTCAAAGGGAGTGGAAGCTTTAGAATATTTGAAGTTAAGTGCTGTTGAGATTCAGACTCAGTTGATTAAAAATTTTTGGAGGAGAGAATTACATACCTCTATTAGTCTTGGTTGAAGGATTGCAGAGCTTATCAAAGTAAAGGATATTCCTGCTTCGGACCCCGGAAAGTCCTGTGCAACATCAAGGCTCAAGTTGTAAGGATTTTCTTCTTTTGAAATTAATACAAATATACTCATTTTTCTCAATAAGCTTTCAATCAATGGTTTATTTCATAGATTCCTTGATCACTATGATAAGCATGGTTTATGATTATTTCTATACAGGTGCTATGTAATAATTTTCTTGTTTGTGACTGCAGGTTTACGAGGAAAACTCCTTCAAGCGCGCGAGGGACAACAACGACTTCAAACAAGCACTGGACAAACGGTAAGTCCTTAACACCTCTATAGAGCTTTTCGTAGATCGTATATGCTTAGAGAAAGATTAGTCTATTTGGATTTTTGTTGCTAGATAATTTTAGTACTAGGGAGATCGGTCTTGTCTACAAGACGGATTAATCCTCCAAAAAATTGGCGACTCCACTGGGGAAAGAACTTGTTGTTTTTTCATTTTCTTTTATTTTTAGTTGAGGAAACGTTTTTCCTAGTTTTTTATTGATAGACATCTGCCTGGGTAGCTTAGATTTTCTCTATTTTTAAAAATTTTGAGATCTTTTATGTTTTTCCTTAATTTTTCCTGGAACCACACTTTGTCTTCTATTCACAGTGCGAGCAGTTTTGCATTTTTTCTTTAGTAAGAAGTGCGGTACTACACCTATTCCTTCTGCAAGACTGTGGACCCTGTTGAAATTTTGAAAAACCTTCAGATTTCTTTCTTTATTTTATCTTTATTTTAATTTAGAGTTTTTGATTTTTGCCCAGATTAATGATTTTTTCTGTCAAAAGCTTTCTGTGAATGAATCTTAGTAGTATTGGTGTTTTGATGATTTTCTAGAAGTTTTGCGTTTTGGATTGTCTTTCGTTTGGTATTTGTAGTGATTCGAAGCATTGAATGTTTAAAATACCTTAGATTACATTGGTCTTTTGTCTTTTGCTGAATCTGGCCTGATTGTGAAATCATCCTTTATTGAGAAATAGAATTTCTTCTTTCTTTGCAAATCTTCGAAAAGAAACTTTGTTATTGGTTTTTGAATTTCATTTTTATAAAAACATAATTAAGTGTTTTTTATATGTTTGTTATTCTGAAAAAATAGATCCTTATTTTGCTGAATAACTAAGTAAAACATTCTTCAAAAACAATTGTAAAGCTTTTATTCAAATAGGTTATTAAAATTTGTAGGTCTCAGAATTAGTTTGATAGTTTTGAGTGTTTTTCATAGAATTTTGTAGATCTCTTTTGAAGAAAACTTGTTCTGTAGCTTCAAGTTTTTGAAAGTAAAAGGATTTTCTTATGAGCTTTGATAGTTTGTTTCATTTTTGAGTTATTGCTGGAAAGACAAAAATATTTTCTTTTAATTGTTCTTAATGTTTAAAGAAGGAATTGTTCAATAAAAGGATTGCATTCTCCAACTTTTCCTTAATTAGAATTTCATTGAAAGGAAACGATATAATTATCATTTTTAGGTGCATTTTAGTGTTTTTGGAAGTCGAGTTTTCACACCATCAAAGTTTCACTTCCGCATCTATTGACTTAAGAAACATCTCTTAAAATTAACGCTTAATTAAAATCCATATAGCAATCTTTTTTTTTTCTAGGGCTCTCATCACCAACATAGCTTAGGCTAGTATCTTGGAGTAGGGAGTAATTAACTCTCCAAGGTAGTAAAACAAACAAGTAGACAAATCTTGCGCTAGGAAATAAAACCAATCGTAATTTGTATAATCTGGGAAGCTTCTCTTAAAGAAGTCAATCACGAGATCATGTCCAAACCTTTCAGACAATCAATTCTATCTCATTGGGGAAGATAGAAGATTTTCTGCGTATTAAAAATGGTAAACCTCAGATTAACCATTGTCGAGGAGCCTAGGGTCACTTCTCGGTAAACCTCGGATTAACCATGTCGAGGAACCTTCAAGGGGATTGAGCTTGCTACTCTGCCCTTGCGCGTGAGATCAGATCGTAGACTGTTCCTCTAGTTATATTTTTTATTGTTGGTAACCTTAGTGTCCATTATCTTAAGATTATTTCCTAAGGTGACGGTGAAGGAAAGATCTCACTGTACCTGGAGCAGACATCAACTAGACTCACTTGGACTCTCTGGGGGGTTCTCTTCACACGAGATGTTTTTGTGAGGAAACTTGTGCCAGTCTGTTTCATTAAGCAGGTTGTCGGGGTAGCTGTTCCAACTGCTCTTTCTGTATTAAATTTCTACTAAGTTAGATTTCATCACCAACTAGTGTTTTTAGTACGGGGAGTTACTGTTTATGTGTTGTTTGAACTCCTAGATTTTTAAGCGTGTGATTCAGCTGTTTGTTACTTTAAAGACTTTAGGTGTTTTCTTTGAAATTTTCTTTGTTTTTTTTTTATTAGTTAAATAATTAATCGTGGCGGAATTGTCGAGACAATCCCAGAGACTACAAGGGAAACCCCCTGAATATTCACCAAGTCGGCTTGAAGGGCTTCATGCTCTGGTATCGTCTAGTAGCGGTAGGATTAAATCAACAGAAGTTGGAACTTCATCCATAGTGGTTCATCATGATTATCAAACACCCATAACAGAACACATTCAACATTCGATTTCAGTTTCTGAAGTTACTGGTAGTATTTCTCCTGCCAGTGAATGGGCTGACGAACCTGAAATCTCTGAACCTGAAACTGAACCTTCTGTTTTGGAAACATCTTCGGGATTTATTTCACCAACTTCCAGCGATCTTGGTTCACCTAGGGTAAGAAATATTGTCACTGACGATCTTCCATCTGGACTGATTTCTATTGAAGAACTCACTAATCCAGACGAAGATTTATCTCTTCCCAATTCCACTCAATCGTGACATCTTAAGGAACGTGAATCAATTTTATATAGCCCTATTCGAACTACTTCTTGGTACTTATCTTTAACTAATTTTTTAGAGAATATGGGTCTTACTTTTTCTCCACCTCAAGTTCCATTTCATCCAACACCCAGAGGTTATTATCCGTCATCCATTATGGCAGGAGAATCATCCATGTTTTCCCAGACACCGGAATCATTTTTACATGGTGGTCCTTCTATTCTTTCGGGATATCAGGCTCTGTCTGGTAATTTATCGGGGGCAGATCCTCAACCGATTGAAAGTGTGTTATCATCTGGTTTAAGTGGAATTAAAACTAAAACGTCGAATGAAGGGAAAATTTTTATGATGTCTGGTAATATTCCGAATCTGCAACCTCAAGGTAGTCAGGTACCGCCTAAAGGGAAATCTCAGGGAAATTAGTTACCACCTGGGGGGCAACCTCAAGGTAGTCAGTTACTGCCTGGGGGGAAACCTTTAGGAAGTCAGTTACCACCCGGGGGTCAATGTCAAGGTAGCTTTTCTCCAGGAAAAACTGTGGAATCATATTATTTTGAGGGACAACCTCAAGGGAAGTACATACCTCAAGGTTATCAACCTTCAGGACAGTACACACCCCAGGGTCAAACCCAAGCTCAATATGCTCCTCAAGGTCCTTATCAACCCCAGCTTCAGTAGGTGCCTCAGGGTTATCAACCTCAAGGTCAGTACCCAATTCAAGGTTACCAATAGCCTTCTGGTTAGTCATCTGTTCAAGGAGCCGGAAATTTACCATTCACGTATCAACCCTACGTTCAACCAGGTTATGGTCCTTATGTTCAACCATCTATGGGACAATATCCCAGAATGAATATGGTGTGGGATCTGTCCCAATATCAACAGCCTATGCAGCCTAATGTGCAGTTACCTTTTCAACCTGGACATCCTTTGGTTTCTGGTCCAACCCAGCAACCTGTCCAGCCTACTATTCAAACTCCTGCACCTATTTCTGTTCAGCAGGATGGGCCTAGTTCGCCTCAGAGTCCTCCTCAAACTGCTGCAACTGCTACTACATCTGTCCAACCTGTAACACCTATTTCTAGAGTATCTGTAATGTCGAGTTCGTCTATCCCTGCATCCGTGAAAATCCCTCAAGTCTCTGTACCCCAGTCAGGGCCTTTCGTTCAGACTTCGGTTCAGATGCCTGGAGGGCAAGCTGGTACAAGTACAGTTGTCACAAGTCAATCGCAATTCACGTATCAACCATACCAGGGATATCCTCAATTTGGTCTTGGTTCACAAAATCCAAATTATCAGTATCAACCGTACCCTGGCTACACTTATCAGCAGCCTCAAAAACCCTAATTTGTTCCAGTTAATCCTGGTTTTCGAGGAGGTTACACGATTCCTAACGCAAATCCAATTCCCAGTTATCCTGGGTATCCACCTTTTGGAACTGCTTTGGCTACTCAAGGTTTTCGAGACCCTAACCGTCAGTTACCATTTATTGCAACTGTGGATTTACCTGATTTGACACGCCTTACGAATGATCTAATTTTCTATTATCCGTTTTGGCCGCCAATGCTGCATAAGTTGCCCAGTGATATACCGAAGTTTGAAGGTAAGTCAGGAGAGGATCCATCAAATCATGTCATGACTTATGACCTCTGGTGTGCATCTAATTCAATTATTGATGATTCGATTCGCTTACGTCTTTTCCAAAGAACTCTTATTGGTCTTGCAGCCAAATGGTACATTGAGTTACCACGAGGCTCATTTCATAGTTTCAGTCAGTTAGCAACTCCCTTCTTGACTCACTTTCAGTTTCCTATCAGATACGACAATGGCACAGAATTATTAACTTCACTTAAGAAATCTACGTCTACGTATATTTCTAATCATATTCATGAATGGCGACGTAGAAGGCGTTTGGTGAAAGTTTATATTCCAGATCAAATTTTGGCAGAATGGTTTTTTAAATCATTGTTACCCAAGATCACTGAATATGTAGCTAAGGTCGGTGTTGTTACTAAAGAGCAAGTGATTTCTCAAGCTTAGTACCTTGATCTCATTTACACGCAGTCAAGTACTTTACATGAAAAAATCCCCGACCTTCCAAAACGAGGTCAGATAGCTGCTGCTCCTTCAGGGTCTCATGCTACTGATGGCATGATTGGTATATTCAATACAAAAAAGTAAGAAGAAATCTTCAAAGAATTCTTCTCCTATTATAAACTTACCAGATTCCCCGAAAGGAGAATCTTCCCCCGAAATTTCTGCCGACATTCACGTCGTAGAAACATCTACAGCTAAATCTAAATCTGGTGGTAAAAAGAAAGGGAAGGGTAAAAAAAGAAAAATTCAAAAGAGAAAACTGATAAAAATGAATCCAATGACGAAAAGCGCAAGCCTCGTTACCCTTGTTACATTTGTGATGAGGATCACTTCAATAAGGAATGCCCACATCGTGCAGAGGTTGCAAAATTTGTCAAAGGTTCACAACAACCTGTTGTCTTGAAGGATCATTTTCCAACTCAAGATAGCAAGATGGTTGGTTCCACTTCGACTGCTTCAAAAGAACCTATTTTGATGATGTCTCATGTAAGGATTGCGACGCGATCATAAGATTATTGTAATAAGAATCCTATTGATGGGAAGGAAGCAGAATCTTCTAATGCAAATACATCAACTACACCTCCTCTTGTTTCTGGTCCTCTACGGATCGAGAAACAAAATCCAGACTTAATAATCAAACCGCCTGCTAAAGGTTTTCTTCATAAATTGGCTTTCAATCCACATGCGAGAGCTGCTCAGAATTACAACATTGTTGAAGACTTAGCTATTTCCCCTTCAGCAATGTTGGCTTTGGAAGTGCTGCAATCATGCCCAGCACAGTGTAAATTTCTTTTGTCTGCTATAGGAGCTGTAGATGTTCAAGATTCTAATCTTATAATCCTCGATTTATAAAATAGTACACCTCATCTACCTCATCAGATGGCTTTCCAGATACCAGTGTTAGTAAAAAACAGACCGATCTATTGGACTGTGATTGATGAGGGGGCTTCAACATGTATTATTTCAATTCAGTGTTGGAAATCACTTGGTTCTCCTACACTTAACCAATCTCCGATGATTCTTAAGGCTTTTGATGGTCGAGGTTTTCACCCTTTTGGTATTTTGTAGGATTTACCCACAGGGGTTGAAGGTAAAACCATAAATCTAGATGTGGAAGTGGTTGATGCCCCTCTAGATTACAACCTTCTTCTAGGTCGCAGTTGGTATTATGCGATGACTTCTGTTGTTTCTTCGGTCTTTCGACTCATAAAATTTCCATATCAAGGAAAGATCATCACAATAGATCAGTTAACTTATTGCTCTTCCAACCCAGCCTCTACAGAAACAATCCAACATGTTGGTAAATCGACTATCCCTTATAAGGATGTTGGAGTAGGATTAGTTAAAGATTCTAGTTTACTAGGAACTTTTGCCTTTCCTCCTCCTAATTTATCGCTTGTCGTTGCAACTCTTCACATGATTTTGTCAAATACTATTATGTTTGATGATCATTGGATCATACTTCCTGATTCCAAGTTAGATTCAATTGAGGGCATGATGCCTTTGAGTCCATTTGAACTTGCATACCAGGCCGTACAGCCACTTTCCGACACCTCTTCAACCAGAATCGATCCAATGAATGGGATCCATGAGGAATCACTTTCTATATCCAGTTCAGCCACAACAAAATTTCCGGATATTGTTCATACTGATGAACAGATTCGTGAACTTTTGTCTGTTAATGATTTACCATGGGAATATCTGCATCACCAATCTTCATTTTTACCTGAACTAGATCATTTTGAAGATGATTTCGCTTCAATTTTTACTGTTGAATATGTCAAAGAACCCCAGAATCCATTGCAAAATCCTGATTCTGAATTAAATTTGGAAAATATTTCTCAAATGGTTCCAATTGACATTTTAGTAAAACTAGGAATAATTGAAAACATTCATATAGGTGCTTGCTGTACTGAAGATGAAATTAAATCTTATAAATCCCTATTTCAAGAATTCTGTGATGTGCTTGCCTGGTCTTATGAAGAAATGCCAGGAATTGATCCATCAATATTCGTACATGAAATCAAGACTTACCTGGATGCCAAACCTGTTCATCAACGTTTACGTCAAATACATCCTAGAAAAGTTGCTGCTATCAAAGAAGAAGTTGAAAAACTGTTGCATGCACGTTTCATTTATCTAATTCCCTTAACGGATTGGGTATCAAATATTGTTCCTGTGACTAAAAAACAAGGAACGATATGAGTATGTATCGATTATAGGGATATTAATCGAGCCTGTCCCAAAGACAATTATCCAACTCCCTATAGCGATCAGATAATCGATGATTGTGCCGGTAGCTAAATGTTTTCCTTTATGGATGGCTTTTCCGGGTATAATCAAATAAACATACTCCCTACTGATCAACAAAAAACAATTTTTATTTTTCCATGGGGGACATTTGCTTATCGCAAACTACCCTTTGGATTGAAGAATGCTGGAGCAACTTTTCAAAGGGTAATGTCTTATGCGTTTCATGACATTAAGCACATTGTGCAGCCGTATCTCGATGATTTACCTGCTCATTCATCAAGCAGGGCCAACATCTCACACACTTACGAGCTATCTTTATGAGGTGTCGGCATTATAAGATTAGGATGAATCCACAAAAATATGTTTTTTGTGTCGATTCAGGTCGTTTACTGGGCTTTGTTGTCTCGAAATTAGGCATTCGCGTCAATCTGTCGAAGGTCGAAGCTATTGTTAAATTACCTCCTCCTTCGACTTTACGCCAACTCCAAAGTTTGCAGGGGAAAGAAATTTTTTTACGTCGGTTCATTCCTAACTATGCCGAGCTTACAAAGGGTTTGACCCGGTTGTTGAAACAGAATATTCAATTCTTTTGGGACGATATCGCTGATCGATCTTTTGATGCACTTAAACATGCGTTGACCCATGCACTGTTATTGCATCCTCCCAAATATAACCAGGATTACATTTTGTATCTCGCTGCTTCTCATTCCACCATTGGGATGGTGTTAGTTTAGGAAGGCAAACCTCATACTGAACATGTGATTTACTATCTTAGTCGGAATCTGCATTCGACTGAGATTAAGTATACACATGTGGAGAAATTGGCATTGGCAGCTGTCCAAGCTGTCCAAAGATTTAGGCACTACATCTTGTTACGTAAAACCACAGTCATTTCTGATTGCAACCCTATGATGTATATTTTAACCAAAAAATTGCTAGGGGGCAAGTATTCCAAATGGATAGTTATCCTACAGGAATTTGACTTGGAGTTTGAGAAATCCAAGGCAAAGAAATCTTTGGTATTTGCGAAAATGATGTGTGATTTTCCCTCTAATGATACTGAAACTGTGGTAGAAGAGCCCATTGCAGACGAATCTTTATTTCCTATCAGTACTCTCGATCCATGGTATGGAGATATTATTGTTTATCTCCAAACCCAATCTTTTCGGCCCGAAATTTCACAATCTCAGCGACAGAAAATACGCTTCCATTCCCAACAGTATAATATCATTGGTGATACACTCTATCGTCGTGGAGCAGATTCTGTTTTCAGACGCTATCTTGTTCACGAAGAAGTTGAAAAGGTATTAAATGATTGTCATTCTGGAGCATGTGGCAGTCATATGTCTGGGTATGCCACAGCCCAAAAGATATTGCGTGCTGGCTATTTTTGGCCATCGTTATTCAAAGATTGTATTTATGCAGTCCGGAAATGCCACAATTGTCAACTTTTTGATCGTAAAATGCGTGCACCACCAGCTCCTCTTCATCCCATAATTTCTGTTGGTCCTTTCACGAAATGGGGTATTGATTTTATTACATGTAACCCTCACTCGGTCGGGGGGAATGCATATATTATCTTAGCAGAGGATTGTTTTACTAAACGGGCCGAGGCGATGCCTACATTTTCGGCTGACGGCAAGACTGCTGCAACTTTCGTATTTAATCACATAATTGCTAGGTTCGGTGTTCCTCAAGCCATTATTACAGATCATGGAAGACATTTTCGAAATGTCACGATGACTAAACTGACAGATCAACTTGGCCTGTGCCACGATAGTTCCACTCCATATTATCCACAAGCCAATGGTCTAGTCGAAGCTATAAATAAATTTTTAGTCACCATGATTAGACAAATTATTGGTATTCACAAAATGAATTGGCATTCCATGTTGTTTTCAGCACTTTGGGAATATCGAACCTCAGTAAAAACATCAACTGGTTTCACTCCCTTTCAACTTGTTTATGGTCTGGAAGCTATGTTGCCGATTAAATGCGAAATTTCGTCACTAAAATTAGCCATAGAATTACTCCCAACTACATCTGAAGAGGAGAAACATTTCCTGTACTTAGCTCAGCTAGACGAGAATCGACGAAATGCCGTAATAGCAAACGAGGCTCATGTTAAACTAATAAAAGCTCAATATGATAGAAGTGTTACCCCTCAAAATTTTTCAGAAGGAGACCTAGTATTAGTTTATGATCAAGCCAATGATAACCTAGGAGTTGGGAAATTCATGCCCATGTGGCATGGTCCTTTCATTTTTAAGAGAAAGCTGGCAAAAGGGGCCTATGAGCTGATAGATTTTGACGGTGTCCCTTTAGATAAACCCAGAAATGGGCTTTATCTGAAGCGATACTATGCTTAACTTGGTATGGAGATTTTTTATTAGATTAGATTTCTTTACTACTGGTGTGTTTTAGATTAGAAAAGTGTGCTTAGTTTAGAAGTGTGTTTTTATCACTATTCCTGCTTATCTGAGTTTTACTCTTGATATTGCAGATGTCGACGTCTCTTAAAACCTACATTGGTTTTGCTGATGGTGCTTGTCGTAGTACACAAAACATTTCTTCCGCAACTTGGGTTATCTATTCACCCTCTGACGAGTTAGTATCCATGCATGGGGTAAGCCTTGGTCAAACAACGAATAACATTGCCGAATATAGTGCAGTGATTGAGTTATTATCTGAATCCATATCATTTGGAATTCGAAGTTTGATTGTTAGGTTGGATTCTGAACTTGTTGTATTACAGCTTAACAGGGTTTATGCCATTAGAAATCCGGTGTTATTACGGTTATTTTTAAGAGTTCGTCTCTTGGAACGTGAATTTGACTACATTGAATATCAACATATTCCAAGACATTTAAATACATTAGCAGATGCAGTTGCTTCTGGTATGATAAATCGACATTTGCAATGATCAAAAAACAGTAAAACAAAACAACATTCATAACATGAACACAGATAGCCGGTAAATAGTGATATATCATAGTATAGAAGTGTTTTCAAAAAATATACATCGTCTTCGATCATAGGTTGGAAACACCTTATGATCGGAAAAATAGTAACACAAAAGGTCAAAAATATGAGTCTACAACACGATCATCCCATCACTGATGGTGATCACGATAAGAAACCACTGCCCGAGCCACCCTACACAAGAAATTCCTAAAAGGTCTTGGAACACCAATTACGTATCTCTGCAATCTGAGTGGAATGTCATCTATGCCTGTCTCCGGAATATCTAGAGTCAAACGCTCTAGATGATGCTCTAAATCAGTCAAGAGTTCTGCTGATTAGCCTGCTGGGGCTGGTGTGGCTGCAACTGGTTGTCTTCTGTCATAAGGCTAGAGATGGGCTGGTCATCATGGGCCCACATCTATATTTTAAAAAAATTTGGTTATTAATTGACAAGACGAACAAAAATAAAAAAATTTAGAATTTAAAATTCGTTGAAAATGATTTTACCTGATTCATGCCACTGTTCCCCTATTGGGAGACTCATCTCTTGGTCGCCGCGGAAATCTATCCTAGCGTATGGAAAGTCCTCTATGAAAAAAAGTTGGCGGTCCAGCCAACGAAAATATGAAGAAGGAAATCGAACAATCTTAGTGCCCTCAATACCATGACGGGCCATCAGTGCGACCCAACGAACCATCCTAGGTTCTCGAAGATGACCGACATCAATAGGGATACTCTGTGGATCTCTAGAGAAAAGGTGACAAATATGGATCCATATCCAAAGCTATTTAGTTTTCCATTCTTCGCTCTAGTTAGTTGGCCTTTTATATTAGCCAACACAGCTTCGTACCAGTTGAAAATGGTGTCACGAAAACAGTCCATAGCAATGCGCATCTGGGAACTGGTAGCCACATGCAGTGCGGCACTCCCACATAGTCTGGTAACAGTAAATGCAATCACTTTCAGCTTGGGATGGATGATAGTTTTTATATCAATCTGTTTGTCCCTGGGGTCTGCTTCATCATTACAAAACTCTTGTCAAAGGCTACCGACAATTTGGCCACCTGGCCTAGTCCCAAACAAGGAAATTTTTTTGCCCCTCTTGGACAAACCAGTCAGAAAATAAATATCCTCCAGCTCAATTTCAAGCTGGTGGCCGCCAATAATGAAACACTGGTCCTGCATGTTCCACCTGTTTACCAGCCATGTCAGGAGGTCTACCTGTGCCCTCATGCATTGGATGGCCCAAAATCTATACAAACCGCATGCTCTTAATGTTTGCATTGTGGGAAAATGGAGCATTGCGGCTTCGTCTATGTCCTCATGCTCACGTTCTCTCCAAATCAACATCTTGTTAATCCTACAATGCATAAAAAGATAGATTAGAGTAATCTAATTTGAAAATTTTGGGGCAGCAAAAGACAAATTTGATTTTTAAATTCAAACGCGCGGGGACCGCACTTTACCTTTGTACACAGTGCATAGGAACGCATGCGATTTGTGGGGAAAGTGCGGAACCACAACTTTTTTCTTTGTAGGAAAAAGTCGGGGTCCTCAGGTACCATGTGTGTCACCTGTAGACCCCCCGCGGGTGATTTTCAAACTATTTTTCTCCCTTAAAAATAAAATCTAAAGCCTAAAAATGAATTGTAAATGAATGAACTACAAGATTACGAGGTCGTGGATTACCTGGGACTGACGGTTCTCGATTTCGACGGATAGATTTTCCAGAATCTTCACAGGAACTTTTTTACACAAAAGCTTCTACTTTTCACTCTGAACTTGAACGGTAAAAATGAAATTGAAAAAGTCCTTTTTATAAGTTTTTTCGAATAGATGAATTTTTAATTTGTTTATTTTTCACTTTAAAAGGGTATTTATAAAGAATTTTTACTCATCTTAAACAGGTATGTGTAATGTTTCAATTTTTTGTGCAGAAATTGGAATTTTCAGGAGAATTGATCATTTTTCAACAAAGATCATACTTTTATCACTTTTTCGGACTCTTTCAAAAAATTCATGAAAAAGCGAAACATTGGAGTTCTCTTTTAAGCCCTTTTCAGACTCTCTAAACATGAAAAGATTTTCAAGTACTTGATTGTTCGAATTCGTTAAAGTAAATGAATAATTGTCCCTTCAGTATAAG